>JAKFHT010000481.1:0-60912 GCA_023783455.1 Erythrocebus patas
AGAAGCCTTTCGCTAAGACTGTTCTTGTGGAATTTGCAAAGTGATATTTGGAAGCCCATAGAGTGCTATGGTGAAAAGGAAATATCTTCCATTAAATACTGGAAAGAAGCTTTCTGAGAAACTGCTTTGTGTTCTGTTAGTTCATCTCACAGAGTTTCAGCTTTCTCCTCAAGAAGCCGTTCACTAAGACTGCTCTTGTGAAATTTGCAAAGTGATATTAGGAAACCCATAGAGGGCTATGGTGAAAAAGAAATATCTTCAGTTAAAAACTGGAAAGAAACTTTCTGAGAAACTGCCGTGTGTTCTGTTAATACATCTCACAGAGTTACAGCTTTCCTCAAGAAGCCTTTCACTAAGACTGTTCTAGTGGAATTTTCAAAGTGATATTTGGAAGCCCATAGAGGGCTATGGTGAAAAGGAAATATCTTCCGTTAAAAGTGGAAAGAAGCTTTCTGAGAAACTGCTTTGTGTTCTGTTAATACACCTCACCGAGTTACAGCTTTCTCCTCAAGAAGCCTTTCGCTAAGACTGCTCTTGTGGGATTTGCAAAGAGATATTTGGAGGCCCATAGAGGGCTACGGTGAATTAGGAAATATCTTCAGTTAAAAACTGGAAAGAAGCTTTCTGAGAAACTGCTTTGTGTTCTGTTAATTCATCTCACAGAGTTACAGCTTTCCTCCAGAAGCCTTTCACTAAGACTGTTCTTGTGGAATTTGCAAAGTGATATTTGGAAGCCCATAGAGGCTATGGTGAAAAAGGAATATCTTCCGTTAAAAACTGGAAAGGAGCTTTCTGAGATACTGCCGTGTGTTCTGTTAATACATCTCACCGAGTTACAGCTTTCTCCTCATGAAGCCTTTCACTGAGACTGTTCTTGTGGGATTTGCAAAGAGATATTTGGAAGCCCATAGATCGCTATGGTGAAAAAGGAAATTTCTTCAGTTAAAAACTGGAAAGAAGGTTTCTGAGAAACTGTTTTGTGTTCTGTTAATTCATCTCACAGAGTTACAGCTTTCTCCTCAAGAAGCCTTTCCTTAAGACTATTCTTGTGGAATTTGCAAAGTGATATTTGGAACCCGTAGAGGTCTATGGTGAAAAGGAAATATCTTCAGTTAAAATTGGAAAGAAGCTTTCTGAGAAACTGCTTTGTGTTCTGTTAATTTATTTCACAGAGTTACAACTTTCCCGTCCAGAAGCCATTCGTTATGACTGTTCTTGTGGAATTGGCAACGTGATATTTGGAAACCCATACAGGGCTAAGGTGAAAAAGGAAATATCTTCCGCTCAAAACCGAAAAGAAGCTCTCTGAGAAAGTGCTTTGTGTTCTGTTAGTTCATCTCACAGAGTTTCAGCTTTCTCCTCAATAAGCCGTTCACTAAGGTTGTTCTTGTGAAATTTGCAAAGTGATATTTGGAAACCCATAGATGGCTACGGTGAAAATGGAAATATCTTCCATTAAATACTGGAAAGAAGCTTTCAGAGAAACTGCCGTGTGTTCTGTTAATACATCTCACCGCGTTACAGCTTTCCCCTCAAGAAGCCTTTCGCTAAGACTGTTCTTGTGGAATTTGCAAAGTGATATTTGGAAGCCCATAGAGGGCTATGGTGAAAAAGGAAATATCTTCCGTTGAAAACTGGAAAGAAGATTTCGAGAAACTGCCGTGTGTTTTGTTAATACACCTCACCGAGTTACAGCATTCCCTCAAGAAGCCTTTCGCTAAGATTGTTCTTGTGGAATTTGCACAGTGATATTTTGAAGCCCGTAAAGGGCTATGGTGAAAAAGGAAATTTCTTCAGTTAAAAAGTGGAAAGAATTTCCCTGAGAAACTGCTTTGTGTTCTTTTAATTCATCGCACAGAGTTACAGCTTTCCCTCAGAAGCCTTTCACTAAGACTGTTCTTGTGGAATTTGCAAAGTGATATTTGGAAAACCATAGAGGGCTATGGTGAAAAAGGCAATGTCTTCCGTTAAACACTGGAAAGACGTTTTCTGAGAAACTGCCATGTGTTCCGTCAATACACCTCACCGAATTACAGCTTTCCCCTCAAGAAGCCTTTCGCTAAGACTGCTCTTGTGGGATTTGCAAAGTGATATTTGGAAGCCCATAGAGGGCTACGGTGAAAAAGGAAATATCTTCAGTTAAACTGTGGATAGAAGCATTCTGAGAAACTGCTTTCTGTTCTGTTAATTCATCTCACAGAGTTACAGCTCTCCCCTCAAGAAGCCTTTCGCTAAGACTGTTCTTGTGGAATTTGCAAAGTGATATTTGGAATCCCATAGAGGGCTATGGTGAAAACGGAAATATCTTCCGTTAAAAACTGGAAAGAAGCTTTCTGAGAAACTGCTTTGTGTTCTGTTAATTCATCTCACAGAGTTACAACTTTCCCCTCCAGAAGCCCTCCGCAAAGACTCTTCTTGTGGAATTTGCAAGGTGATATTTGGAAGCCCATAGAGGGCTTTGGTGAAAAAGGAATTTACCTAAGATAAAAACTGAAAGGAAGGTTTCTGAGAAACTGGCTTGTGTTCTGTTAATTCATCTCACAGATTTGCAGCTTTCCCCTCAAGAAGCCTTTCGCTAAGACTGTTCTTGTGCGATTTGGAAAGTGATATTTGGAAGCCCCTGGAGGGCTATGGTGAAAAAGGAAATTTCTTCAGTTAAAAATTGGAAAGAAGGTTTCTGAGAAACTCTTTTGTGTTCTGTTAATTCATCTCACAGAGTTACAGCTTTCTCCTCCATAATCCTTTCCCTAAGACTATTCTTGTGGAATTTGCAAAGTGATATTTGGAACCCCTAGAGGACTATGGTGAAAAGGAAATATCTTCAGTTAAAAACTGAAAGAAGCTTTCTGAGAAACGGCTTTCTGTTCTGTTAATTTATCTCACAGAGTTACAACTTTCCTCCAGAAGCCCTTCGTTAAGACTGTTCTTGTGGAATTTGCAAAGTGATATTTGGAAGCCCATAGAGGGCTATGGTGAAAAGGAAATATCTTCCGTTAAAACTGAAAGAAGCTTTCTGAGAAACTGCTTTGTGTTCTGTAAGTTCATCTCACAGAGTTTCAGCTTTCTCCTCAAGAAGCCTTTCACTAAGACTGTTTTGTGAAATTTGCAAGGTGATATTTGGAAACCCATAGAGGGCTATGGTGAAAAGGAAATATCTTCCGTTAAAAACTGGAAAGAAGCTTTCTGAGAAACTGCTTTGTGTTCTGTTAATTCATCTCACAGAGTTACAGCTTTTCCTCCAGAAGCCTTTCACTAAGACTGTTCTTGTGGAATTTGCATGGTGATATTTGGAAGCCCATAGAGGGCTATGGTGAAAAGGAAATATCTTCCGTTAAAAACTGGAAAGAAGATTTCTGAGAAACTGCTTTGTGTTCTGTTAATTCATCTCACAGAGTTAAAACCTTCCCTCCAGAAGCCCTCCGCAAAGACTGTTCTTCTGGAAATTGCAAAGTGATATTTGGAAGCCCATAGAGGGTTATGGTGAAAAGGAAATATGTTCCGTTAAAATTGGAAAGAAGATTTCTGAGAAACTGCTTTGTGTTCTGTTAATTCATCTCACGGAGTTACAGCATTTTCCTCCAGAAGCCATTCGCTAAGACTGTTCTTTTGGAATTTGCAAAGTGATATTTGAAGCCCATAGAGGCTATGGTGAAAAGGAAATTACCTATGAAAAACTGTAAAGAAGCTTTCTGAGAAACTGCTTTGTGTTCTGTTAATTCATCTCACAGAGTTACAGCTTTCTTCTCAAAAAGTCGTTCACTAAGCCTATTCTTGTGGAATTTTCAAAGTGATATTTGGAAGCCCATAGAGGGCTATGGTGAAAAGGAAATAGCCTAAGATAAAACTGAAAGGAAGGTTTCTGAGAAACTGGCTTGTGTTCTGTTAATTCATCTCACAGATTTGCAGCTTTCCCTCAAGAAGCCTTTCGCTAAGACTGTTCTTGTGCGATTTGGAAAGTGATATTTGGAAGCCCCTGGAGGGCTATGGTGAAAAGGAAATTTCTTCAGTTAAAAATTGGAAAGAAGGTTTCTGAGAAACTCTTTTGTGTTCTGTTAATTCATCTCACAGAGTTACAGCTTTCCCTCCAGAAGCCTTTCACTAAGACTGTTCTTGTGGAATTTGCAAAGTGATATTTGGAACCCCTAGAGGACTATGGTGAAAAGGAAATATCTTCAGTTAAAAACTGCAAAGAAGCTTTCTGAGAAACGGCTTTCTGTTCTGTTAATTTATCTCACAGAGTTACAACTTTCCCTCAGAAGCCCTTCGTTAAGACTGTTCTTGTGGAATTTGCAAAGTGATATTTGGAAGCCCATAGAGGGCTATGGTGAAAAAGTAAATATCTTCCGCTAAAACCGAAAAGAAGCTCTGTGAGAAACTGCTTTGTGTTCTGTAAGTTCATCTCACAGAGTTTCAGCTTTCTCCTCAAGAAGCCTTTCACTAAGACTGTTTTTGTGAAATTTGCAAGGTGATATTTGGAAACCCATAGAGGGCTATGGTGAAAAAGGAAATATCTTCCGTTAAAAACTGGAAAGAAACTTTCTGAGAAACTGCTTTGTGTTCTGTTAATTCATCTCACAGAGTTAGAGCTTTCTCCTCAACCAGCCTTTCGCTAAGACTGTTCTTGTGGAATTTGCATAGTGATATTTGGAAGCCCGTAGAGGGCTATGGTGAAAAAGGATATATCTTCCGTTAAAAACTGGAAAGAAGATTTCTGAGAAACTGCTTTGTGTTCTCTTAATTCATCTCACAGAGTTAAAACCTTCCCCTCCAGAAGCCCTCCGCAAAGACTCTTCTTCTGGAAATTACAAAGTGATATTTGGAAGCAAATAGAGGGCTATGGTGAAAAAGGAAATATGTTCCGTTAAAAACTGGAAAGAAGATTTCTGAGAAACTGCTTTGTGTTCTGTTAATTCATCTCTCAGAGTTACAGCATTTTCCTCCAGAAGCCCTTCGCTAAGACTGTTCTTGTGGAATTTGCAAAGTGATATTTGGAAGCCCATAGAGGGCTATGCTGAAAAAGAAATTACCTAAGAACAAAACTGTAAAGAAGCTTTCTCGGAAACTGCTTTGTGTTCTGTTAATTCATCTCACAGATTTACAGCTTTCTTCTCAAAAAGCCGTTCACTAACACTGTTCTTGTGGAATTTGCAAAGTGATATTTGTAAGCCCATAGAGGGCTATGGTGAAAAGGAAATAGCCTAAGATAAAATCTCAATAGAAGCTTTCTGAGAAACTACTTGTGTTCTATTAATTCATCTCACAGAATTACAGCTTTTCCCTCAAGAAGCCTTACGCTAAGGCTGTTGTTGAGGAATTTTCAAAGTGATATTTGGAAGCCCATGCAGGGCTATGGTGAAAAAGGAAATATCTTCAGTTAAAAACTGGAAAGAAGCTTTCTGAGAAACTGCTTTGTGATCTGTAAATTCATCTCAAAGAGTTACAGCTTTCCTCAAGAAGCCTTTCGCTAAGACTGTTCTTGTGGAATTTGCAAAGTGATATTTGGAAGCCCATAGAGGCTATGGTGAAAATAGAAATATCCTAAGATGAAAACAGAAAAGAAGCTTTCTGAAAAAT
Source organism: Erythrocebus patas (assembly GCA_023783455.1). Taxonomy (NCBI): domain Eukaryota; kingdom Metazoa; phylum Chordata; class Mammalia; order Primates; family Cercopithecidae; genus Erythrocebus; species Erythrocebus patas. The sequence goes on from JAKFHT010000481.1 coordinate 5,575, forward strand.
TCTTTGTGTTCCGTTAGTTCATCTCACAGAGTTACAGCTTCCCTTCAAGAAGTCGTTCACTAAGACAGTTCTTGTGAAATTTGAAATGTGAACTTTGGAAGCCGATAGAGGTCTATGGTGTAAAAGGAAATATCTTCCGTTAAAATCTGGAAAGAAGCTTTCTGATAAACTGCCGTGTGTTCTGTTAATACATCTCACCAAGTTACAGCTTTCCCCAAAAGAACACTTTGGCTAAGACTGTTCTTGTGGGATTTGCAAAGTGATATTTGGAAGTCCATACAGGGCTTTGGTGAAAAGGAAATATCTTCAGTTAAAAACTGGCAAGAACCTTTCTGAGAAACAGCTTTGTGTTCTGTTAATTCATCTCACAGAGTTACAGCTTTCCTCAAGAAGACTTTCACTAAGTCTTTTCTAGTGCAATATGCAAATTGATATTTGGAAGCCCATAGTGGGCTATGGTTAAAAAGAAAATATCTTCAGTTAAAAACTGGAAAGAAGCTTTCTGAGAAACTGCTTTGTGTTCTGTTTATTCATCTCACAGAGTTACAGCTTTTCCCTCAAGAAACCTTTCACTAAGTCTGTTCTTGTGGGATTTGCAAAGTGATATTTGTAAGCCCATAGAGGGGTATGGTGAAAAACGAAATATCTTCAGTTAAAATCTGGAAAGAAGCTTTCTGAGAAACTGCTTAGTGTTCTGTTAATTCATCTCACAGAGTTACAGCTTTCCCCTCAAGAAGCCTTTCGCTAAGACTGTTCTTGTGGAATTTGCAAAGTGATATTTGGAAGCCCATAGAGGGCTATGGTGAAAAAGGAAATATCCTAAGTTAAAAACTGAAAAGAAGCTTTCTGAGAAACTGCTTAGTGTTCTGTTAATTCATCTTACAGAGTAACAGCTTTATCCTCAAGAAGCCTTTAGCTAAGAATGTTCTTGTGGATTTTGCAAAGTGAAATTTGAAGACCATAGAGGGGTATGGAGAAAAAGCAATATCTTCCGTTAAATCCGAAAAGAAGCTTTCTGAGAAACTGATTTGTGTTCTGTTAATTCATCTCACAGAGTTACAGCTTTCCCCTCAAGAAGCCGTTCACTAAGACTATTCTTGTGGAATTTGCAAAGTGATATTTGGAAGCCCATAGAAGGCTATGGTGAAAAAGGAAATATCTTCCGTTAAAAACTGGAAAGAAGATTTCTGAGAAACTGCTTTGTGTCCTGTTAAGTCGTCTCACAGAGTTACAGCATTCCCTCCAGAATCCTTCGCTAAGACTGTTCTTGTGGAATTTGCAAACTGATATTTGGAAGCCCGTAGAGGGCTATGGTGAAAAGGAAATTGCCTAAGATAAAATTGAAAAGAAGCTTCATGAGAAACTGCTTAGTATTCTGTTAATTCATCTCACAGAGTTACAGCTTTCCCTCAAGAAGCCTTTCGCTAAGACTGTTCTTGTGGAATTTGCAAAGTGATATTGAGAAGTCCATAGAGGGCTATGGTGAAAAATGAAATATCTTCAGTTAAAAACCGGAAAGAAGCTTTCTGTGAAACTGCTTTGTGTTCTGCTAATTAATCTCGGAGAGTTACAGCTCTCTCCTCAAGAAGCCCTTCGCTAAGACTGTTCTTGTGGAATTTGCAAAGTGATATTTTGAAGCCCATATGGGGCTATGGTGTAAAAGGAAATATCTTTCGATAAAAACTAGAAAGAAGATTTCTGAGAAACTGCTTTGTGATCTGTTAATTCATCTCACAGAGTTACAGCCTTTCCGTCAAGAAGACTTTTGCTAAGACTGTTCTTGTGGAAATTGCGAAGTGATATTTGGAAGCCCATAGAGGGCTATGGTGAAAATGGAAATATCCTAAGATAAAAACCAAAAAGAAGCTTTCTGAGAAACTGCTTTGTGTTTTGTTAGTTCGTCTCACAGAGTTACAGCTTTCCCCTCAAGAATCCGTTCACTAAGACTGTTATTGTGAATATTGCAAAATGATATTTGGAAGCCCATAGAGAACTATGGTGAAATAGGAATTATCTTCCGTTAAAAATTGGAAAGAAGCATTCTGAGAAATTACCGTGTGTTGTGCTAATACATCTCACCCACTTACAGGTTTCCCCTCAAGAAGCCTTTCGCTAAGACTGTTCTTGTGTAATTTACAAACTGATACTTGGAAGCCCACTGAGAGCTATGGAGAAAAAGGGAATATCTTCTGTTAAAAACTAGAAAGAAGCTTTCTGAGAAACTGCAGTGTGTTCTGTTAATACATCTCACCGAGTTACAGCTTTCCCCACAAGAAGCCTTTCGGTAAGACTGTTTTTGTCGGATTTTAAAAGTGATATTTGGAAGCCCATGGAAGGCTATGGTGAAAAAGGAAATATCCTAAGATAAAAACTGAAAAGAAGCATTCTGAGAAACTGATTTGTGTTCTGTAAATTCAACTCAGATTTACAGCTTTCCCCTCAAGAAGCCTTTCACTAAGGCTGTTGTTGTGGAATTTGCAAAGTGGTATTTGAAAGCCCATTGAGGGCTATGGTGAAAAAGGAAATATCTTCAGTTTAAACTGGAAAGAAGCTTTCTGAGAAACTGCTTTGTGTTCTGTTAAGTCATCTCACAGAGTTACAGCTTTCCCCTCAAGAAGTCTTTCGCTAAGACTGTTCTTGTGGAATTTGCAAAATGATATTTGGAAGCCTGAAGAGTGCTATGGTGAAAAGTAAATAACTTCCATTAAAAACGAAAAGAAGCTCTCTGAGAAACTGCTTTGTGTTCTGTTAGTTCATCTCACAGAGTTACAGCTTTCCTCAAGAAGCCGTTCACTAAGACTGCTCTTGTGAAATTTGCAAAGTGATATTAGGAAACCCATAGAGGGCTATGGTGAAAAAGAAAATATCTTCCGTTAAAAACTGGAAAGAAACTTTCTGAGAAATTGCCGTGTGTTCTGATAATACATCTCTCCAAATTACAGCTTTCCCCTCAAGAAGCCTTTCACTAAGACTGTTCTTGTGGAATTTGCAAAGTGATATTTGGAAGCCCCTAGAGGGCTATGGTGAAAAAGGAAATATCTTCCGTTAAAAAGTGGAAAGAAGCTTTCTGAGAAACTGCTTCGTGTTCTGTTAATACACCTCACGGAGTTACAGCTTTCGCCTCAAGAAGCCTTTCGCTAAGACTGGTCTTATGGGATTTGCAGAGAGATATTTGGAGGCCCATAGAGGGCTACGGTGAATTAGGAAATATCTTCAGTTAAAAACTGGAAAGAAGCTTTCTGAGATACTGCTTTGTGTTCTGTTAATTCATCTCACAGAGTTACAGCTTTCCCCTCCAGAAACCTTTCCCTAAGACTGTTCTTGGGGAATTTGCAAAGTGATATTTGGAAGCCCATAGAGTGCTATGGTGAAAAAGGGAATATCTTCCGTTAAAAACTGGAAAGGAGCTTTCTGAGATACTGCCGTGTGTTCGTGTAATACATCTCACCGAGTTACAGCTTTCTCCTCATGAAGCCTTTCACTGAGACTGTTCTTGTGGGATTTGCAAAGAGATATTTGGAAGCCCATAGATCGCTATGGTGAAAAAGGAAATTTCTTCAGTTAAAAACTGGAAAGAAGGTTTCTGAGAAACTGTTTTGTGTTCTGTTAATTCGTCTCACAGAGTTACAGCTTTCCACTCCAAGTAGCCTTTCCTTAAGACTATTCTTGTGGAATTTGCAAAGTGATATTTGGAACCCGTAGAGGTCTATGGTGAAAAAGGAAATATCTTCAGTTAAAAATTGGAAAGAAGCTTTCTGAGAAACTGCTTTGTGTTCTGTTAATTTATTTCACAGAGTTACAACTTTCCCGTCCAGAAGCCATTCGTTATGACTGTTCTTGTGGAATTGGCAACGTGATATTTGGAAACCCATACAGGGCTAAGGTGAAAAAGGAAATATCTTCCGCTCAAAACCGAAAAGAAGCTCTCTGAGAAAGTGCTTTGTGTTCTGTTAGTTCATCTCACAGAGTTTCAGCTTTCTCCTCAATAAGCCGTTCACTAAGGTTGTTCTTGTGAAATTTGCAAAGTGATATTTGGAAACCCATAGATGGCTACGGTGAAAATGGAAATATCTTCCATTAAATACTGGAAAGAAGCTTTCAGAGAAACTGCCGTGTGTTCTGTTAATACATCTCACCGCGTTACAGCTTTCCCCTCAAGAAGCTGTTGGCTGAGACTGTTCTAGTGGAATTTGCAAAGTGATATTTGGAAGCCCATAGAGGGCTATGGTGAAAAAGGAAATATCTTCCGTTGAAAACTGGAAAGAAGATTTCCGAGAAACTGCCGTGTGTTTTGTTAATACACCTCACCGAGTTACAGCATTCCCCTCAAGAAGCCTTTCGCTAATACTGTTTTTGTGGGATTTGCACAGTGATATTTTGAAGCCCGTAGAGGGCTATGGTGAAAAAGGAAATTTCTTCAGTTAAAAAGTGGAAAGAATTTCCCTGAGAAACTGCTTTGTGTTCTGTTAATTCATCGCACAGAGTTACAGCTTTTCCCTACAGAAACCTTTCCCTAAGACTGTTGTTGTGAAATTTGCAAAGTGATATTTGGAAACCCATAGATGGCTACGGTGAAAATGGAAATATCTTCTGTTAAATAATGGAAAGAAGCTTTCAGAGAAACTGCCGTGTGTTCTCTTAATACATCTCACCACGTTACAGCTTTCCCCTCAAGGAGCTGTTGCCTGAGAGTGTTCTAGTGGAATTTGCAAAGTGATATTTGGAAGCCCATAGAGGGCTACGGTGAAAAAGCAAATATCTTCCGTTAAAAACTGGAAAGAAGATTTCTGAGAAACTGACGTGTGTTTTGTTAATACACCTCACCGAGTTACAGCTTTCCCCTCAAGAAGCCTTTTGCTAATACTGTTTTTGTGGGATTTGCACAGTGATATTTTGAAGCCCATAGAGGGCTATGGTGAAAAAGGAAATTTCTTCAGTTAAAAAGTGGAAAGAATTTCCCTGAGAAACTGCTTTGTGTTCTGTTAATTCATCGCACAGAGTTACAGCTTTTCCCTACAGAAACCTTTCCCTAAGACTGTTGTTTTGGAATTTGCAAAGTGATATTTGGAAAACCATAGAGGGCTATGGTGAAAAAGGCAATGTCTTCCGTTAAACACTGGAAAGACGTTTTCTGAGAAACTGCCATGTGTTCCGTCAATACATCTCACCACGTTACAGCTTTCCCCTCAAGGAGCTGTTGCCTGAGAGTGTTCTAGTGGAATTTGCAAAGTGATATTTGGAAGCCCATAGAGGGCTACGGTGAAAAAGCAAATATCTTCCGTTAAAAACTGGAAAGAAGATTTCTGAGAAACTGACGTGTGTTTTGTTAATACACCTCACCGAGTTACAGCTTTCCCCTCAAGAAGCCTTTTGCTAATACTGTTTTTGTGGGATTTGCACAGTGATATTTTGAAGCCCATAGAGGGCTATGGTGAAAAAGGAAATTTCTTGAGTTAAAAACTGGAAAGAAGTTTTCTGAGAAACTGCTTTGTGTTCTGTTAATTCACCTCACAGAGTTACAGCTTTTCCCTACAGAAACCTTGCCCTAAGACTGTTGTTTTGGAATTTGCAAAGTGATATTTGGAAAACCATAGAGGGCTATGGTGAAAAAGGCAATGTCTTCCGTTAAACACTGGAAAGACGTTTTCTGAGAAACTGCCATGTGTTCTGTTAATACACCTCACCAAGTTACAGATTTCCCCTCAAGAAGCCTTTCGCTAAGACTGCTCTTGTGGGATTTGCAAAGTGATATTTGGAAGCCCATAGAGGGCTACGGTGAAAGAGGAAATATCTTCAGATAAACTGTGGATAGAAGCATTCTGAGAAACTGCTTTCTGTTCTGTTAATTCATCTCACAGAGTTACAGCTCTCCCCTCAAGAAGCCTTTCGCTAAGACTGTTCTTGTGGAATCTGCAAAGTGATATTTGGAATCCCATAGAGGGCTATGGTGAAAACGGAAATATCTTCCGTTAAAAACTGGAAAGAAGCTTTCTGAGAAACTGCTTTGTGTTCTGTTAATTCATCTCACAGAGTTACAACTTTCCCCTCCAGAAGCCCTCCGCAAAGACTCTTCTTGTGGAATTTGCAAGGTGATATTTGGAAGCCCATAGAGGGCTTTGGTGAAAAAGGAATTTACCTAAGATAAAAACTGAAAGGAAGGTTTCTGAGAAACTGGCTTGTGTTCTGTTAATTCATCTCACAGATTTGCAGCTTTCCCCTCAAGAAGCCTTTCGCTAAGACTGTTCTTGTGCGATTTGGAAAGTGATATTTGGAAGCCCCTGGAGGGCTATGGTGAAAAAGGAAATTTCTTCAGTTAAAAATTGGAAAGAAGGTTTCTGAGAAACTCTTTTGTGTTCTGTTAATTCATCTCACAGAGTTACAGCTTTCCCCTCCATAATCCTTTCCCTAAGACTATTCTTGTGGAATTTGCAAAGTGATATTTGGAACCCCTAGAGGACTATGGTGAAAAAGGAAATATCTTCAGTTAAAAACTGCAAAGAAGCTTTCTGAGAAACGGCTTTCTGTTCTGTTAATTTATCTCACAGAGTTACAACTTTCCCCTCCAGAAGCCCTTCGTTAAGACTGTTCTTGTGGAATTTGCAAAGTGATATTTGGAAGCCCATAGAGGGCTATGGTGAAAAAGGAAATATCTTCCGCTAAAAACCGAAAAGAAGCTCTGTGAGAAACTGCTTTGTGTTCTGTAAGTTCATCTCACAGAGTTTCAGCTTTCTCCTCAAGAAGCCTTTCACTAAGACTGTTTTTGTGAAATTTGCAAAGTGATATTTGGAAACCCATAGAGGGCTATGGTGAAAAAGGAAATATCTTCCGTTAAAAACTGGAAAGAAGCTTTCTGAGAAACTGCTTTGTGTTCTGTTAATTCATCTCACAGAGTTACAGCTTTCCCCTCCAGAAGCCTTTCACTAAGACTGTTCTTGTGGAATTTGCATGGTGATATTTGGAAGCCCATAGAGGGCTATGGTGAAAAAGGATATATCTTCCGTTAAAAACTGGAAAGAAGATTTATGAGAAACTGATTTCTGTTCTCTTAATTCATCTCACAGAGTTAAAACCTTCCCCTCCAGAAGCCATCCGCAAAGGCTGTTCTTCTGGAAATTGCAAAGTGATATTTCGAAGCCCATAGAGGGTTATGGTGAAAAAGGAAATATGTTCCGTTAAAAACCGGAAAGAAGCTTTCTGAGAAACTGCTTTGAGTTCTGTTTATTCATCTCACAGAGTTACAGCTTTTCCCTCAAGAGGCCTTTCACTAAGTCTGTTCTTGTGGGATTTGCAAAGTGATATTTGTAAGCCCATAGGGGGCTATGGTGAAAAAGGAAATTACCTATGAAAAAAACTGTAAAGAAGCTTTCTCGGAAACTGCTTTGTGTTCTGTTAATTCATCTCACAGAGTTACAGCTTTCTTCTCAAAAAGTCGTTCACTAAGCCTATTCTTGTGGAATTTTCAAAGTGATATTTGGAAGCCGATAGAGGGCTGTGGTGAAAAAGGAAATAGCCTAAGATAAAATCTCAATAGAAGCTTTCTGAGAAACTACTTGTGTTCTATTAATTCATCTCACAGAATTACAGCTTTTCCCTCAAGAAGCCTTACGCTAAGGCTGTTGTTGAGGAATTTTCAAAGTGATATTTGGAAGCCCATGCAGGGCTATGGTGAAAAAGGAAATATCTTCAGTTAAAAACTGGAAAGAAGCTTTCTGAGAAACTGCTTTGTGATCTGTAAATTCATCTCAAAGAGTTACAGCTTTCCCGTCAAGAAGCCTTTCGCTAAGACTGTTCTTGTGGAATTTGCAAAGTGATATTTGGAAGCCCATAGATGGCTATGGTGAAAATAGAAATATCCGAAGATGAAAACAGAAAAGAAGCTTTCTGAAAAATTCTTTGTGTTCCGTTAGTTCATCTCACAGAGTTACAGCTTTCCCTTCAAGAAGTCGTTCACTAAGACAGTTCTTGTGAAATTTGAAATGTGAACTTTGGAAGCCGATAGAGGTCTATGGTGTAAAAGGAAATATCTTCCGTTAAAATCTGGAAAGAAGCTTTCTGATAAACTGCCGTGTGTTCTGTTAATACATCTCACCAAGTTACAGCTTTCCCCAAAAGAACACTTTGGCTAAGACTGTTCTTGTGGGATTTGCAAAGTGATATTTGGAAGTCCATACAGGGCTTTGGTGAAAAAGGAAATATCTTCAGTTAAAAACTGGCAAGAACCTTTCTGAGAAACAGCTTTGTGTTCTGTTAATTCATCTCACAGAGTTACAGCTTTCCCCTCAAGAAGACTTTCACTAAGTCTTTTCTAGTGCAATATGCAAATTGATATTTGGAAGCCCATAGAGGGCTATGGTTAAATAGAATATATCTTCAGTTAAAAACTGGAAAGAAGCTTTCTGAGAAACTGCTTTGTGTTCTGTTTATTCATCTCACAGAGTTACAGCTTTTCCCTCAAGAAGCCTTTCACTAAGTCTGTTCTTGTGGGATTTGCAAAGTGATATTTGTAAGCCCATAGAGGGCTATGGTGAAAAACGAAATATCTTCAGTTAAAATCTGGAAAGAAGCTTTCTGAGAAACTGCTTTGTGTTCTGTTAATTCATCTCACAGGGTTACAGCTTTCCCCTCAAGAAGCCTTTCGCTAAGACTGTTCTTGTGAAATTTGCAACGTGATATTTGGAAGCCTATAGAGGGCTACGGTAAGAAAGGAAACATCCTAAGATAAAAACTGAAAAGAAGCTTTCTCAGAAACTGCTTAGTGTTCTGTTAATTCATCTTACAGAGTAACAGCTTTACCCTCAAGAAGCCTTTAGCTAAGAATGTTCTTGTGGATTTTGCAAAGTGAAATTTGAAGACCATAGAGGGGTACGGAGAAAAAGCAATATCTTCCGTTAAATCCGAAAAGAAGCTTTCTGAGAAACTGATTTGTGTTCTGTTAATTCATCTCACAGAGTTACAGCTTTCCCCTCAAGAAGCCGTTCACTAAGACTATTCTTGTGGAATTTGCAAAGTGATATTTGGAAGCCCATAGAGGGCTATGGTGAAAAAGGAAATATCTTCCGTTAAAAACTGGAAAGAAGATTTCTGAGAAACTGCTTTGTGTCCTGTTAAGTCGTAAAACAGAGTTACAGCATTCCCCTCCAGAATCCCTTCGCTAAGACTGTTCTTGTGGAATTTGCAAACTGATATTTGGAAGCCCGTAGAGGGCTATGGTGAAAAAGGAAATTGCCTAAGATAAAAATTGAAAAGAAGCTTCATGAGAAACTGCTTAGTATTCTGTTAATTCATCTCACAGAGTTACAGCTTTTTCCTTAAGAAGCCTTTCGCTAAGGCTCTTCTTGTGGAATTTGCAAAGTGATATTGAGAAGTCCATAGAGGGCTATGGTGAAAAATGAAATATCTTCAGTTAAAAACCGGAAAGAAGCTTTCTGTGAAACTGCTTTGTGTTCTGCTAATTAATCTCGGAGAGTTACAGCTCTCTCCTCAAGAAGCCCTTCGCTAAGACTGTTCTTGTGGAATTTGCAAAGTGATATTTTGAAGCCCATATGGGGCTATGGTGTAAAAGGAAATATCTTTCGATAAAAACTAGAAAGAAGATTTCTGAGAAACTGCTTTGTGATCTGTTAATTCATCTCACAGAGTTACAGCCTTTCCGTCAAGAAGACTTTTGCTAAGACTGTTCTTGTGGAAATTGCGAAGTGATATTTGGAAGCCCATAGAGGGCTATGGTGAAAATGGAAATATCCTAAGATAAAAACCAAAAAGAAGCTTTCTGAGAAACTGCTTTGTGTTTTGTTAGTTCGTCTCACAGAGTTACAGCTTTCCCCTCAAGAATCCGTTCACTAAGACTGTTATTGTGAATATTGCAAAATGATATTTGGAAGCCCATAGAGAACTATGGTGAAATAGGAATTATCTTCCGTTAAAAATTGGAAAGAAGCATTCTGAGAAATTACCGTGTGTTGTGCTAATACATCTCACCCACTTACAGGTTTCCCTCAAGAAGCCTTTCGCTAAGACTGTTCTTGTGTAATTTACAAACTGATACTTGGAAGCCCACTGAGAGCTATGGAGAAAAAGGGAATATCTTCTGTTAAAAACTAGAAAGAAGCTTTCTGAGAAACTGCAGTGTGTTCTGTTAATACATCTCACCGAGTTACAGCTTTCCCCACAAGAAGCCTTTCGGTAAGACTGTTTTTGTCGGATTTTAAAAGTGATATTTGGAAGCCCATGGAAGGCTATGGTGAAAAAGGAAATATCCTAAGATAAAAACTGAAAAGAAGCATTCTGAGAAACTGATTTGTGTTCTGTAAATTCAACTCAGATTTACAGCTTTCCCCTCAAGAAGCCTTTCACTAAGGCTGTTGTTGTGGAATTTGCAAAGTGGTATTTGAAAGCCCATTGAGGGCTATGGTGAAAAAGGAAATATCTTCAGTTTAAACTGGAAAGAAGCTTTCTGAGAAACTGCTTTGTGTTCTGTTAAGTCATCTCACAGAGTTACAGCTTTCCCCTCAAGAAGTCTTTCGCTAAGACTGTTCTTGTGGAATTTGCAAAATGATATTTGGAAGCCTGAAGAGTGCTATGGTGAAAAAGTAAATAACTTCCATTAAAAAACGAAAAGAAGCTCTCTGAGAAACTGCTTTGTGTTCTGTTAGTTCATCTCACAGAGTTTCAGCTTTCCCCTCAAGAAGCCGTTCACTAAGACTGCTCTTGTGAAATTTGCAAAGTGATATTAGGAAACCCATAGAGGGCTATGGTGAAAAAGAAAATATCTTCCGTTAAAAACTGGAAAGAAACTTTCTGAGAAATTGCCGTGTGTTCTGATAATACATCTCTCCAAATTACAGCTTTCCCCTCAAGAAGCCTTTCACTAAGACTGTTCTAGTGGAATTTTCAAAGTGATATTTGGAAGCCCCTAGAGGGCTATGGTGAAAAAGGAAATATCTTCCGTTAAAAAGTGGAAAGAAGCTTTCTGAGAAACTGCTTCGTGTTCTGTTAATACACCTCACGGAGTTACAGCTTTCGCCTCAAGAAGCCTTTCGCTAAGACTGGTCTTATGGGATTTGCAGAGAGATATTTGGAGGCCCATAGAGGGCTATGGTGAATAAGGAAATATCTTCAGTTAAAAACTGGAAAGAAGCTTTCTGAGATACTGCTTTGTGTTCTGTTAATTCATCTCACAGAGTTACAGCTTTCCCCTCCAGAAACCTTTCCCTAAGACTGTTCTTGGGGAATTTGCAAAGTGATATTTGGAAGCCCATAGAGTGCTATGGTGAAAAAGGGAATATCTTCCGTTAAAAACTGGAAAGGAGCTTTCTGAGATACTGCCGTGTGTTCGTGTAATACATCTCACCGAGTTACAGCTTTCTCCTCATGAAGCCTTTCACTGAGACTGTTCTTGTGGGATTTGCAAAGAGATATTTGGAAGCCCATAGATCGCTATGGTGAAAAAGGAAATTTCTTCAGTTAAAAACTGGAAAGAAGGTTTCTGAGAAACTGTTTTGTGTTCTGTTAATTCGTCTCACAGAGTTACAGCTTTCCACTCCAAGTAGCCTTTCCTTAAGACTATTCTTGTGGAATTTGCAAAGTGATATTTGGAACCCGTAGAGGTCTATGGTGAAAAAGGAAATATCTTCAGTTAAAAATTGGAAAGAAGCTTTCTGAGAAACTGCTTTGTGTTCTGTTAATTTATTTCACAGAGTTACAACTTTCCCGTCCAGAAGCCATTCGTTATGACTGTTCTTGTGGAATTGGCAACGTGATATTTGGAAACCCATACAGGGCTAAGGTGAAAAAGGAAATATCTTCCGCTCAAAACCGAAAAGAAGCTCTCTGAGAAAGTGCTTTGTGTTCTGTTAGTTCATCTCACAGAGTTTCAGCTTTCTCCTCAATAAGCCGTTCACTAAGGTTGTTCTTGTGAAATTTGCAAAGTGATATTTGGAAACCCATAGATGGCTACGGTGAAAATGGAAATATCTTCCATTAAATACTGGAAAGAAGCTTTCAGAGAAACTGCCGTGTGTTCTGTTAATACATCTCACCGCGTTACAGCTTTCCCCTCAAGAAGCTGTTGGCTGAGACTGTTCTAGTGGAATTTGCAAAGTGATATTTGGAAGCCCATAGAGGGCTATGGTGAAAAAGGAAATATCTTCCGTTGAAAACTGGAAAGAAGATTTCGAGAAACTGCCGTGTGTTTTGTTAATACACCTCACCGAGTTACAGCATTCCCCTCAAGAAGCCTTTCGCTAATACTGTTTTTGTGGGATTTGCACAGTGATATTTTGAAGCCCGTAGAGGGCTATGGTGAAAAAGGAAATTTCTTCAGTTAAAAAGTGGAAAGAATTTCCCTGAGAAACTGCTTTGTGTTCTGTTAATTCATCGCACAGAGTTACAGCTTTTCCCTACAGAAACCTTTCCTAAGACTGTTGTTTTGGAATTTGCAAAGTGATATTTGGAACCCGTAGAGGTCTATGGTGAAAAAGGAAATATCTTCAGTTAAAAATTGGAAAGAAGCTTTCTGAGAAACTGCTTTGTGTTCTGTTAATTTATTTCACAGAGTTACAACTTTCCCGTCCAGAAGCCATTCGTTATGACTGTTCTTGTGGAATTGGCAACGTGATATTTGGAAACCCATACAGGGCTAAGGTGAAAAAGGAAATATCTTCCGCTCAAAACCGAAAAGAAGCTCTCTGAGAAAGTGCTTTGTGTTCTGTTAGTTCATCTCACAGAGTTTCAGCTTTCTCCTCAATAAGCCGTTCACTAAGGTTGTTCTTGTGAAATTTGCAAAGTGATATTTGGAAACCCATAGATGGCTACGGTGAAAATGGAAATATCTTCCATTAAATACTGGAAAGAAGCTTTCAGAGAAACTGCCGTGTGTTCTGTTAATACATCTCACCGCGTTACAGCTTTCCCCTCAAGAAGCTGTTGGCTGAGACTGTTCTAGTGGAATTTGCAAAGTGATATTTGGAAGCCCATAGAGGGCTATGGTGAAAAAGGAAATATCTTCCGTTGAAAACTGGAAAGAAGATTTCCGAGAAACTGCCGTGTGTTTTGTTAATACACCTCACCGAGTTACAGCATTCCCCTCAAGAAGCCTTTCGCTAATACTGTTTTTGTGGGATTTGCACAGTGATATTTTGAAGCCCGTAGAGGGCTATGGTGAAAAAGGAAATTTCTTCAGTTAAAAAGTGGAAAGAATTTCCCTGAGAAACTGCTTTGTGTTCTGTTAATTCATCGCACAGAGTTACAGCTTTTCCCTACAGAAACCTTTCCCTAAGACTGTTGTTTTGGAATTTGCAAAGTGATATTTGGAAAACCATAGAGGGCTATGGTGAAAAAGGCAATGTCTTCCGTTAAACACTGGAAAGACGTTTTCTGAGAAACTGCCATGTGTTCCGTCAATACACCTCACCGAATTACAGCTTTCCCCTCAAGAAGCCTTTCGCTAAGACTGCTCTTGTGGGATTTGCAAAGTGATATTTGGAAGCCCATAGAGGGCTACGGTGAAAAAGGAAATATCTTCAGTTAAACTGTGGATAGAAGCATTCTGAGAAACTGCTTTCTGTTCTGTTAATTCATCTCACAGAGTTACAGCTCTCCCCTCAAGAAGCCTTTCGCTAAGACTGTTCTTGTGGAATCTGCAAAGTGATATTTGGAATCCCATAGAGGGCTATGGTGAAAACGGAAATATCTTCCGTTAAAAACTGGAAAGAAGCTTTCTGAGAAACTGCTTTGTGTTCTGTTAATTCATCTCACAGAGTTACAACTTTCCCCTCCAGAAGCCCTCCGCAAAGACTCTTCTTGTGGAATTTGCAAGGTGATATTTGGAAGCCCATAGAGGGCTTTGGTGAAAAGGAAATATCTTCCATTAAATACTGGAAAGAAGCTTTCTGAGAAACGGCTTTCTGTTCTGTTAATTTATCTCACAGAGTTAAAACCTTCCTCCAGAAGCCTTTCACTAAGACTGTTTTGTGAAATTTGCAAGGTGATATTTGGAAACCCATAGATGGCTACGGTGAAAAGGAAATATGTTCCGTTAAAAATTGGAAAGAAGCTTTCAGAGAAACTGCCGTGTGTTCTGTTAATTCATCTCACAGATTTGCAGCTTTCCCCTCAAGAAGCCTTTCGCTAAGACTGTTCTTGTGCGATTTGGAAAGTGATATTTGGAAGCCCCTGGAGGGCTATGGTGAAAAAGGAAATTTCTTCAGTTAAAAATTGGAAAGAAGGTTTCTGAGAAACTCTTTTGTGTTCTGTTAATTCATCTCACAGAGTTACAGCTTTCCCCTCCATAATCCTTTCCCTAAGACTATTCTTGTGGAATTTGCAAAGTGATATTTGGAACCCCTAGAGGACTATGGTGAAAAAGGAAATATCTTCAGTTAAAAACTGCAAAGAAGCTTTCTGAGAAACGGCTTTCTGTTCTGTTAATTTATCTCACAGAGTTACAACTTTCCCCTCCAGAAGCCCTTCGTTAAGACTGTTCTTGTGGAATTTGCAAAGTGATATTTGGAAGCCCATAGAGGGCTATGGTGAAAAAGTAAATATCTTCCGCTAAAAACCGAAAAGAAGCTCTGTGAGAAACTGCTTTGTGTTCTGTAAGTTCATCTCACAGAGTTTCAGCTTTCTCCTCAAGAAGCCTTTCACTAAGACTGTTTTTGTGAAATTTGCAAGGTGATATTTGGAAACCCATAGAGGGCTATGGTGAAAAAGGAAATATCTTCCGTTAAAAACTGGAAAGAAGCTTTCTGAGAAACTGCTTTGTGTTCTGTTAATTCATCTCACAGAGTTACAGCTTTCCCCTCCAGAAGCCTTTCACTAAGACTGTTCTTGTGGAATTTGCATGGTGATATTTGGAAGCCCATAGAGGGCTATGGTGAAAAAGGATATATCTTCCGTTAAAAACTGGAAAGAAGATTTCTGAGAAACTGCTTTGTGTTCTCTTAATTCATCTCACAGAGTTAAAACCTTCCCCTCCAGAAGCCCTCCGCAAAGACTGTTCTTCTGGAAATTGCAAAGTGATATTTGGAAGCCCATAGAGGGTTATGGTGAAAAAGGAAATATGTTCCGTTAAAAATTGGAAAGAAGATTTCTGAGAAACTGCTTTGTGTTCTGTTAATTCATCTCACGGAGTTACAGCATTTTCCTCCAGAAGCCATTCGCTAAGACTGTTCTTTTGGAATTTGCAAAGTGATATTTCGAAGCCCATAGAGGGCTATGGTGAAAAAGGAAATTACCTATGAAAAAAACTGTAAAGAAGCTTTCTCGGAAACTGCTTTGTGTTCTGTTAATTCATCTCACAGAGTTACAGCTTTCTTCTCAAAAAGTCGTTCACTAAGCCTATTCTTGTGGAATTTTCAAAGTGATATTTGGAAGCCGATAGAGGGCTGTGGTGAAAAAGGAAATAGCCTAAGATAAAATCTCAATAGAAGCTTTCTGAGAAACTACTTGTGTTCTATTAATTCATCTCACAGAATTACAGCTTTTCCCTCAAGAAGCCTTACGCTAAGGCTGTTGTTGAGGAATTTTCAAAGTGATATTTGGAAGCCCATGCAGGGCTATGGTGAAAAAGGAAATATCTTCAGTTAAAAACTGGAAAGAAGCTTTCTGAGAAACTGCTTTGTGATCTGTAAATTCATCTCAAAGAGTTACAGCTTTCCCGTCAAGAAGCCTTTCGCTAAGACTGTTCTTGTGGAATTTGCAAAGTGATATTTGGAAGCCCATAGATGGCTATGGTGAAAATAGAAATATCCTAAGATGAAAACAGAAAAGAAGCTTTCTGAAAAATTCTTTGTGTTCCGTTAGTTCATCTCACAGAGTTACAGCTTTCCCTTCAAGAAGTCGTTCACTAAGACAGTTCTTGTGAAATTTGAAATGTGAACTTTGGAAGCCGATAGAGGTCTATGGTGTAAAAGGAAATATCTTCCGTTAAAATCTGGAAAGAAGCTTTCTGATAAACTGCCGTGTGTTCTGTTAATACATCTCACCAAGTTACAGCTTTCCCCAAAAGAACACTTTGGCTAAGACTGTTCTTGTGGGATTTGCAAAGTGATATTTGGAAGTCCATACAGGGCTTTGGTGAAAAAGGAAATATCTTCAGTTAAAAACTGGCAAGAACCTTTCTGAGAAACAGCTTTGTGTTCTGTTAATTCATCTCACAGAGTTACAGCTTTCCCCTCAAGAAGACTTTCACTAAGTCTTTTCTAGTGCAATATGCAAATTGATATTTGGAAGCCCATAGAGGGCTATGGTTAAATAGAATATATCTTCAGTTAAAAACTGGAAAGAAGCTTTCTGAGAAACTGCTTTGTGTTCTGTTTATTCATCTCACAGAGTTACAGCTTTTCCCTCAAGAAGCCTTTCACTAAGTCTGTTCTTGTGGGATTTGCAAAGTGATATTTGTAAGCCCATAGAGGGCTATGGTGAAAAACGAAATATCTTCAGTTAAAATCTGGAAAGAAGCTTTCTGAGAAACTGCTTTGTGTTCTGTTAATTCATCTCACAGGGTTACAGCTTTCCCCTCAAGAAGCCTTTCGCTAAGACTGTTCTTGTGAAATTTGCAACGTGATATTTGGAAGCCTATAGAGGGCTACGGTAAGAAAGGAAACATCCTAAGATAAAAACTGAAAAGAAGCATTCTGAGAAACTGCTTTGTGTCCTGTTAAGTCGTAAAACAGAGTTACAGCTTTCCTCAAGAAGACTTTTGCTAAGACTGTTCTTGTGGAATTTGCAAACTGATATTTGGAAGTCCATACAGGGCTTTGGTGAAAAGGAAATATCCTAAGATAAAAACTGAAAAGAAGCATTCTGAGAAATTACCGTGTGTTGTGCTAATACATCTCACCGAGTTACAGCTTTCCTCAAGAAGACTTTTGCTAAGACTGTTCTTGTGAAATTTGCAAAGTGATATTTTGAAGCCCATAGAGGCTATGGTGAAAAAGAAATATCTTCAGTTAAAACCGGAAAGAAGCTTTCTGAGAAACTGATTTGTGTTCTGTTAATTCATCTCACAGAGTTACAGCTTTCCCCTCAAGAAGCCGTTCACTAAGACTATTCTTGTGGAATTTGCAAAGTGATATTTGGAAGCCCATAGAGGGCTATGGTGAAAAAGGAAATATCTTCCGTTAAAAACTGGAAAGAAGATTTCTGAGAAACTGCTTTGTGTCCTGTTAAGTCGTAAAACAGAGTTACAGCATTCCCCTCCAGAATCCCTTCGCTAAGACTGTTCTTGTGGAATTTGCAAACTGATATTTGGAAGCCCGTAGAGGGCTATGGTGAAAAAGGAAATTGCCTAAGATAAAAATTGAAAAGAAGCTTCATGAGAAACTGCTTAGTATTCTGTTAATTCATCTCACAGAGTTACAGCTTTTTCCTTAAGAAGCCTTTCGCTAAGGCTCTTCTTGTGGAATTTGCAAAGTGATATTGAGAAGTCCATAGAGGGCTATGGTGAAAAATGAAATATCTTCAGTTAAAACCCGGAAAGAAGCTTTCTGTGAAACTGCTTTGTGTTCTGCTAATTAATCTCGGAGAGTTACAGCTCTCTCCTCAAGAAGCCTTCGCTAAGACTGTTCTTGTGGAATTTGCAAAGTGATATTTTGAAGCCCATATGGGGCTATGGTGTAAAAGGAAATATCTTTCGATAAAAACTAGAAAGAAGATTTCTGAGAAACTGCTTTGTGATCTGTTAATTCATCTCACAGAGTTACAGCCTTTCCGTCAAGAAGACTTTTGCTAAGACTGTTCTTGTGGAATTTGCAAAGTGATATTTGGAAGCCCATAGAGGGCTATGGTGAAAATGGAAATATCCTAAGATAAAAACCAAAAGAAGCTTTCTGAGAAACTGCTTTGTGTTTTGTTAGTTCGTCTCACAGAGTTACAGCTTTCCTCAAGAATCCGTTCACTAAGACTGTTATTGTGAATATTGCAAAATGATATTTGGAAGCCCATAGAGAACTATGGTGAAATAGGAATTATCTTCCGTTAAAAATTGGAAAGAAGCATTCTGAGAAATTACCGTGTGTTGTGCTAATACATCTCACCCACTTACAGGTTTCCCTCAAGAAGCCTTTCGCTAAGACTGTTCTTGTGTAATTTACAAACTGATACTTGGAAGCCCACTGAGAGCTATGGAGAAAAAGGAATATCTTCTGTTAAAAACTAGAAAGAAGCTTTCTGAGAAACTGCTTGTGTTCTGTTAATACATCTCACCGAGTTACAGCTTTCCCCACAAGAAGCCTTTCGGTAAGACTGTTTTTGTCGGATTTTAAAAGTGATATTTGGAAGCCCATGGAAGGCTATGGTGAAAAAGGAAATATCCTAAGATAAAAACTGAAAAGAAGCATTCTGAGAAACTGATTTGTGTTCTGTAAATTCAACTCAGATTTACAGCTTTCCCCTCAAGAAGCCTTTCACTAAGGCTGTTGTTGTGGAATTTGCAAAGTGGTATTTGAAAGCCCATTGAGGGCTATGGTGAAAAAGGAAATATCTTCAGTTTAAACTGGAAAGAAGCTTTCTGAGAAACTGCTTTGTGTTCTGTTAAGTCATCTCACAGAGTTACAGCTTTCCCCTCAAGAAGTCTTTCGCTAAGACTGTTCTTGTGGAATTTGCAAAATGATATTTGGAAGCCTGAAGAGTGCTATGGTGAAAAGTAAATAACTTCCATTAAAAAACGAAAAGAAGCTCTCTGAGAAACTGCTTTGTGTTCTGTTAGTTCATCTCACAGAGTTTCAGCTTTCCCCTCAAGAAGCCGTTCACTAAGACTGCTCTTGTGAAATTTGCAAAGTGATATTAGGAAACCCATAGAGGGCTATGGTGAAAAAGAAAATATCTTCCGTTAAAAACTGGAAAGAAACTTTCTGAGAAATTGCCGTGTGTTCTGATAATACATCTCTCCAAATTACAGCTTTCCCCTCAAGAAGCCTTTCACTAAGACTGTTCTAGTGGAATTTTCAAAGTGATATTTGGAAGCCCCTAGAGGGCTATGGTGAAAAAGGAAATATCTTCCGTTAAAAAGTGGAAAGAAGCTTTCTGAGAAACTGCTTCGTGTTCTGTTAATACACCTCACGGAGTTACAGCTTTCGCCTCAAGAAGCCTTTCGCTAAGACTGGTCTTATGGGATTTGCAGAGAGATATTTGGAGGCCCATAGAGGGCTACGGTGAATTAGGAAATATCTTCAGTTAAAAACTGGAAAGAAGCTTTCTGAGATACTGCTTTGTGTTCTGTTAATTCATCTCACAGAGTTACAGCTTTCCCCTCCAGAAGCCTTTCCCTAAGACTGTTCTTGGGGAATTTGCAAAGTGATATTTGGAAGCCCATAGAGTGCTATGGTGAAAAAGGGAATATCTTCCGTTAAAAACTGGAAAGGAGCTTTCTGAGATACTGCCGTGTGTTCGTGTAATACATCTCACCGAGTTACAGCTTTCTCCTCATGAAGCCTTTCACTGAGACTGTTCTTGTGGGATTTGCAAAGAGATATTTGGAAGCCCATAGATCGCTATGGTGAAAAAGGAAATTTCTTCAGTTAAAAACTGGAAAGAAGGTTTCTGAGAAACTGTTTTGTGTTCTGTTAATTCGTCTCACAGAGTTACAGCTTTCTCCTCAAGAAGCCTTTCACTAAGACTGTTCTTGTGGAATTTGCAAAGTGATATTTGGAACCCGTAGAGGTCTATGGTGAAAAAGGAAATATCTTCAGTTAAAAATTGGAAAGAAGCTTTCTGAGAAACTGCTTTGTGTTCTGTTAATTTATTTCACAGAGTTACAACTTTCCCGTCCAGAAGCCATTCGTTATGACTGTTCTTGTGGAATTGGCAACGTGATATTTGGAAACCCATACAGGGCTAAGGTGAAAAAGGAAATATCTTCCGCTCAAAACCGAAAAGAAGCTCTCTGAGAAAGTGCTTTGTGTTCTGTTAGTTCATCTCACAGAGTTTCAGCTTTCTCCTCAATAAGCCGTTCACTAAGGTTGTTCTTGTGAAATTTGCAAAGTGATATTTGGAAACCCATAGATGGCTACGGTGAAAATGGAAATATCTTCCATTAAATACTGGAAAGAAGCTTTCAGAGAAACTGCCGTGTGTTCTGTTAATACATCTCACCGCGTTACAGCTTTCCCCTCAAGAAGCTGTTGGCTGAGACTGTTCTAGTGGAATTTGCAAAGTGATATTTGGAAGCCCATAGAGGGCTATGGTGAAAAAGGAAATATCTTCCGTTGAAAACTGGAAAGAAGATTTCGAGAAACTGACGTGTGTTTTGTTAATACACCTCACCGAGTTACAGCATTCCCCTCAAGAAGCCTTTCGCTAATACTGTTTTTGTGGGATTTGCACAGTGATATTTTGAAGCCCGTAGAGGGCTATGGTGAAAAAGGAATATCTTCCGTTAAAAGTGGAAAGAATTTCTGAGAAACTGCTTGTGTTCTGTTAATTCATCTCACAGATTTGCAGCTTTCCTCAAGAAGCCTTTCGCTAAGACTGCTCTTGTGGGATTTGCAAAGTGATATTTGGAATCCCATAGAGGGCTTTGGTGAAAAAGGAATATCTTCCGTTAAAAGTGGAAAGAATTTCCCTGAGAAACTGCTTGTGTTCTGTTAGTTCATCTCACAGATTTGCAGCTTTCCTCAAGAAGCCTTTCACTGAGACTGTTCTTGTGAATTTGCAAAGTGATATTTGGAAACCCATAGAGGGCTATGGTGAAAAGGCAATGTCTTCCGTTAAACACTGGAAAGACGTTTTCTGAGAAACTGCCATGTGTTCCGTCAATACACCTCACCGAATTACAGCTTTCCCCTCAAGAAGCCTTTCGCTAAGACTGCTCTTGTGGGATTTGCAAAGTGATATTTGGAAGCCCATAGAGGGCTACGGTGAAAAAGGAAATATCTTCAGTTAAACTGTGGATAGAAGCATTCTGAGAAACTGCTTTGTGTTCTGTTAATTCATCTCACAGAGTTACAGCTCTCCCCTCAAGAAGCCTTTCGCTAAGACTGTTCTTGTGGATTTGCAAAGTGATATTTGGAATCCCATAGAGGGCTATGGTGAAAACGGATATATCTTCCGTTAAAAACTGGAAAGAAGCTTTCTGAGAAACTGCTTTGTGTTCTGTTAATTCATCTCACAGAGTTACAACTTTCCCCTCCAGAAGCCCTCCGCAAAGACTCTTCTTGTGGAATTTGCAAGGTGATATTTGGAAGCCCATAGAGGGCTTTGGTGAAAAGGAAATATCCTAAGATAAAAACTGAAAGGAAGGTTTCTGAGAAACTGGCTTGTGTTCTGTTAATTCATCTCACAGATTTGCAGCTTTCCCCTCAAGAAGCCTTTCGCTAAGACTGTTCTTGTGCGATTTGGAAAGTGATATTTGGAAGCCCCTGGAGGGCTATGGTGAAAAAGGAAATTTCTTCAGTTAAAAACTGGAAAGAAGGTTTCTGAGAAACTGTTTTGTGTTCTGTTAATTCATCTCACAGAGTTACAGGTTTCCCCTCCAGAATCCTTTCCCTAAGACTATTCTTGTGGAATTTGCAAAGTGATATTTGGAACCCCAGAGGGCTATGGTGAAAAAGGAAATATCTTCAGTTAAAAACTGGAAAGAAGCTTTCTGAGAAAGTGCTTTCTGTTCTGTTAATTTATCTCACAGAGTTACAGCTTTCCTCTACAGAAGCCCTTCGTTAAGGCTGTTCTTGTGGAATTTGCAAAGTGATATTTGGAAGCCCATAGAGGGCTATGGTGAAAAAGTAAGTATCTTCCGCTTAAAACCGAAAAGAAGCTCTCTGAAAAAACTGCTTTGTGTTCTGTTAGTTCATCTCACAGAGTTTCAGCTTTCTCCTCAAGAAGCCGTTCACTAAGACTGTTCTTGTGAAATTTGCAAAGTGATATTTGGAAACCCATAGAGGGCTATGGTGAAAAAGGAAATATCTTCCGTTAAAAACTGGAAAGAAGCTTTCTGAGAAACTGCTTTGTGTTCTGTTAATTCATCTCACAGAGTTACAGCTTTCCCCTCCAGAAGCCTTTCACTAAGACTGTTCTTGTGGAATTTGCATAGTGATATTTGGAAGCCCATAGAGGGCTATGGTGAAAAAGGATATATCTTCCGTTAAAAAGAGGAAAGAAGATTTCTGAGAAACTGCTTTGTGTTCTCTTAATTCATCTCACAGAGTTAAAATCTTCCCATCCAGAAGCCCTCCGCAAAGACTGTTCTTCTGGAAATTGCAAAGTGATATTTGGAAGCCCATAGAGGGTTATGGTGAAAAAGGAAATATGTTCCGTTAAAAACTGGAAAGAAGATTTCTGAGAAACTGCTTTGTGTTCTGTTAATTCATCTCACGGAGTTACAGCATTTTCCTCCAGAAGCCCTTCGCTAAGACTGTTCTTTTGGAATTTGCAAAGTGATATTTCGAAGCCCATAGAGGGCTATGGTGAAAAAGGAAATTACCTATGAAAAAAACTGTAAAGAAGATTTCTGAGAAACTGCTTTGTTTTCTGTTAATTCATCTCATAGAGTTACAGCTTTCTTCTCAAAAAGTCGTTCACTAAGACTGTTCTTGTGGAATTTTCAAAGTGATATTTGGAAGCCGATAGAGGGCTGTGGTGAAAAAGGAAATAGCCTAGATAAAATCTGAATAGAAGCTTTCTGAGAAACTACTTTGTGTTCTATTAATTCATCTCACAGAATTACAACTTTTCCCTCAAGAAGCCTTATGCTAAGGCTGTTGTTGAGGAATTTTCAAAGTGATATTTGGAAGCCCATGCAGGGCTATGGTGAAAAAGGAAATATCTTCAGTTAAAAACTGGAAAGAAGCTTTCTGAGAAACTGCTTTGTGATCTGTAAATTCATCTCAAAGAGTTACAGCTTTCCCCTCAAGAAGCCTTTCGCTAAGACTGTTCTTGTGGAATTTGCAAAGTGATATTTGGAAGCCCATAGATGGCTATGGTGAAAATGGAAATATCCGAAGATGAAAACAGAAAAGAAGCTTTCTGAAAAATTCTTTGTGTTCCGTTAGTTCATCTCACAGAGTTACAGCTTTCCCTTCAAGAAGTCGTTCACTAAGACAGTTCTTGTGAAATTTGAAATGTGAACTTTGGAAGCCGATAGAGGTCTATGGTGTAAAAGGAAATATCTTCCGTTAAAATCTGGAAAGAAGCTTTCTGATAAACTGCCGTGTGTTCTGTTAATACATCTCACCAAGTTACAGCTTTCCCCAAAAGAACACTTTGGCTAAGACTGTTCTTGTGGGATTTGCAAAGTGATATTTGGAAGTCCATACAGGGCTTTGGTGAAAAGGAAATATCTTCAGTTAAAAACTGGCAAGAACCTTTCTGAGAAACAGCTTTGTGTTCTGTTAATTCATCTCACAGAGTTACAGCTTTCCCTCAGAAGCCTTTCACTAAGTCTTTTCTAGTGCAATATGCAAATTGATATTTGGAAGCCCATAGAGGGCTATGGTTAAATAGAATATATCTTCAGTTAAAAACTGGAAAGAAGCTTTCTGAGAAACTGCTTTGTGTTCTGTTTATTCATCTCACAGAGTTACAGCTTTTCCCTCAAGAAGCCTTTCACTAAGTCTGTTCTTGTGGGATTTGCAAAGTGATATTTGTAAGCCCATAGGGGGCTATGGTGAAAAACGAAATATCTTCAGTTAAAATCTGGAAAGAAGCTTTCTGAGAAACTGCTTTGTGTTCTGTTAATTCATCTCACAGAGTTACAGCTTTCCCCTCAAGAAGCCTTTCGCTAAGACTGTTCTTGTGAAATTTGCAACGTGATATTTGGAAGCCTATAGAGGGCTACGGTGAGAAAGGAAATATCCTAAGATAAAAACTGAAGAGAAGCTTTCTCAGAAACTGCTTAGTGTTCTGTTAATTCATCCTACAGAGTAACAGCTTTACTCTCAAGAAGCCTTTAGCTAAGAATGTTCTTGTGGATTTTGCAAAGTGAAATTTGAAAACCATAGAGGGGTACGGTGAAAAAGCAATATCTTTCATTAAATCCGAAAAGAAGCTTTCTGAGAAACTGATTTGTGTTCTGTTAATTCATCTCACAGAGTTACAGCTTTCCCCTCAAGAAGCCGTTCACTAAGACTATTCTTGTGGAATTTGCAAAGTGATATTTGGAAGCCCATAGAGGGCTATGGTGAAAAAGGAAATATCTTCCGTTAAAAACTGGAAAGAAGATTTCTGAGAAACTGCTTTGTGTCCTGTTAAGTCGTAAAACAGAGTTACAGCATTCCCCTCCAGAATCCCTTCGCTAAGACTGTTCTTGTGGAATTTGCAAACTGATATTTGGAAGCCCGTGAGGGCTATGGTGAAAAGGAAATTGCCTAAGATAAAAATTGAAAAGAAGCTTCATGAGAAACTGCTTAGTATTCTGTTAATTCATCTCACAGAGTTACAGCTTTTTCCTTAAGAAGCCTTTCGCTAAGGCTCTTCTTGTGGAATTTGCAAAGTGATATTGAGAAGTCCATAGAGGGCTATGGTGAAAATGAAATATCTTCAGTTAAAACCGGAAAGAAGCTTTCTGTGAAACTGCTTTGTGTTCTGCTAATTAATCTCGGAGAGTTACAGCTCTCTCCTCAAGAAGCCTTCGCTAAGACTGTTCTTGTGGAATTTGCAAAGTGATATTTTGAAGCCCATATGGGGCTATGGTGTAAAAGGAAATATCTTTCGATAAAAACTAGAAAGAAGATTTCTGAGAAACTGCTTGTGTTCTGTTAATTCATCTCACAGAGTTACAGCCTTTCCGTCAAGAAGACTTTTGCTAAGACTGTTCTTGTGGAATTTGCAAAGTGATATTTGGAAGCCCATAGAGGGCTATGGTGAAAATGGAAATATCCTAAGATAAAAACCAAAAGAAGCTTTCTGAGAAACTGCTTTGTGTTTTGTTAGTTCGTCTCACAGAGTTACAGCTTTCCCCTCAAGAATCCGTTCACTAAGACTGTTATTGTGAATATTGCAAAATGATATTTGGAAGCCCATAGAGAACTATGGTGAAATAGGAATTATCTTCCGTTAAAAATTGGAAAGAAGCATTCTGAGAAACTGCTTTGTGTTCTGTTAATACATCTCACCCACTTACAGGTTTCCCTCAAGAAGCCTTTCGCTAAGACTGTTCTTGTGTAATTTACAAACTGATACTTGGAAGCCCACTGAGAGCTATGGAGAAAAAGGAATATCTTCTGTTAAAAACTAGAAAGAAGCTTTCTGAGAAACTGCTCTGTGTTCTGTTAATTCATCTCACAGAGTTACAGCTTTCCCCACAAGAAGCCTTTCGCTAAGACTGTTTTGTCGGATTTTAAAAGTGATATTTGGAAGCCCATGGAAGGCTATGGTGAAAAAGGAAATATCCTAAGATAAAAACTGAAAAGAAGCATTCTGAGAAACTGATTTGTGTTCTGTAAATTCAACTCAGATTTACAGCTTTCCCCTCAAGAAGCCTTTCACTAAGGCTGTTGTTGTGGAATTTGCAAAGTGGTATTTGAAAGCCCATTGAGGGCTATGGTGAAAAAGGAAATATCTTCAGTTTAAACTGGAAAGAAGCTTTCTGAGAAACTGCTTTGTGTTCTGTTAAGTCATCTCACAGAGTTACAGCTTTCCCCTCAAGAAGTCTTTCGCTAAGACTGTTCTTGTGGAATTTGCAAAATGATATTTGGAAGCCTGAAGAGTGCTATGGTGAAAAAGTAAATAACTTCCATTAAAAAACGAAAAGAAGCTCTCTGAGAAACTGCTTTGTGTTCTGTTAGTTCATCTCACAGAGTTTCAGCTTTCCCCTCAAGAAGCCGTTCACTAAGACTGCTCTTGTGAAATTTGCAAAGTGATATTAGGAAACCCATAGAGGGCTATGGTGAAAAAGAAAATATCTTCCGTTAAAAACTGGAAAGAAACTTTCTGAGAAATTGCCGTGTGTTCTGATAATACATCTCTCCAAATTACAGCTTTCCCCTCAAGAAGCCTTTCACTAAGACTGTTCTAGTGGAATTTTCAAAGTGATATTTGGAAGCCCCTAGAGGGCTATGGTGAAAAAGGAAATATCTTCCGTTAAAAAGTGGAAAGAAGCTTTCTGAGAAACTGCTTCGTGTTCTGTTAATACACCTCACGGAGTTACAGCTTTCGCCTCAAGAAGCCTTTCGCTAAGACTGGTCTTATGGGATTTGCAGAGAGATATTTGGAGGCCCATAGAGGGCTACGGTGAATTAGGAAATATCTTCAGTTAAAAACTGGAAAGAAGCTTTCTGAGATACTGCTTTGTGTTCTGTTAATTCATCTCACAGAGTTACAGCTTTCCCCTCCAGAAGCCTTTCCCTAAGACTGTTCTTGTGGAATTTGCAAAGTGATATTTGGAAGCCCATAGAGTGCTATGGTGAAAAAGGGAATATCTTCCGTTAAAAACTGGAAAGGAGCTTTCTGAGATACTGCCGTGTGTTCGTTAATACATCTCACCGAGTTACAGCTTTCTCCTCATGAAGCCTTTCACTGAGACTGTTCTTGTGGGATTTGCAAAGAGATATTTGGAAGCCCATAGATCGCTATGGTGAAAAAGGAAATATCTACAGTTAAAAACTGGAAAGAAGCTTTCTGAGAAACTGCTTTGTGTTCTGCTAATTCATCTCACAGGGTTACAGCTTTCCCTCAAGAAGCCTTTCGCTAAGACTGTTCTTGTGGAATTTGCAAAGTGATATTTGGAACCCGTAGAGGTCTATGGTGAAAAGGAAATATCTTCAGTTAAAAATTGGAAAGAAGCTTTCTGAGAAACTGCTTTGTGTTCTGTTAATTTATTTCACAGAGTTACAGCTTTCCTCAAGAAGCCTTTCGCTAAGACTGTTCTTGTGGAATTGGCAACGTGATATTTGGAAACCCATACAGGGCTAAGGTGAAAAAGGAAATATCTTCCGCTAAAAACCGAAAAGAAGCTCTCTGAGAAAGTGCTTTGTGTTCTGTTAGTTCATCTCACAGAGTTTCAGCTTTCTCCTCAATAAGCCGTTCACTAAGGTTGTTCTTGTGAAATTTGCAAAGTGATATTTGGAAACCCATAGATGGCTACGGTGAAAATGGAAATATCTTCCATTAAATACTGGAAAGAAGCTTTCAGAGAAACTGCCGTGTGTTCTGTTAATACATCTCACCGCGTTACAGCTTTCCCCTCAAGAAGCTGTTGGCTGAGACTGTTCTAGTGGAATTTGCAAAGTGATATTTGGAAGCCCATAGAGTGCTATGGTGAAAAAGGGAATATCTTCCGTTAAAAACTGGAAAGGAGCTTTCTGAGATACTGCCGTGTGTTCTGTTAATACACCTCACCGAGTTACAGCTTTCTCCTCATGAAGCCTTTCACTGAGACTGTTCTTGTGGGATTTGCAAAGAGATATTTGGAAGCCCATAGATCGCTATGGTGAAAAAGGAAATTTCTTCAGTTAAAAAGTGGAAAGAATTTCCCTGAGAAACTGCTTTGTGTTCTGTTAATTCATCGCACAGAGTTACAGCTTTTCCCTACAGAAACCTTTCCCTAAGACTGTTGTTTTGGAATTTGCAAAGTGATATTTGGAAAACCATAGAGGGCTATGGTGAAAAAGGCAATGTCTTCCGTTAAACACTGGAAAGACGTTTTCTGAGAAACTGCCATGTGTTCCGTCAATACACCTCACCGAATTACAGCTTTCCCCTCAAGAAGCCTTTCGCTAAGACTGCTCTTGTGGGATTTGCAAAGTGATATTTGGAAGCCCATAGAGGGCTATGGTGAAAAGGAAATATCTTCAGTTAAACTGTGGATAGAAGCATTCTGAGAAACTGCTTTGTGTTCTGTTAATTCATCTCACAGAGTTACAGCTTTCCCTCAAGAAGCCTTCGCTAAGACTGTTCTTGTGGAATCTGCAAAGTGATATTTGGAATCCCATAGAGGGCTATGGTGAAAACGGAAATATCTTCCGTTAAAAACTGGAAAGAAGCTTTCTGAGAAACTGCTTTGTGTTCTGTTAATTCATCTCACAGAGTTACAACTTTCCCCTCCAGAAGCCCTTCGTTAAGACTGTTCTTGTGGAATTTGCAAGGTGATATTTGGAAGCCCATAGAGGCTATGGTGAAAAAGGAATTTACCTAAGATAAAAACTGAAAGGAAGGTTTCTGAGAAACTGGCTTGTGTTCTGTTAATTCATCTCACAGATTTGCAGCTTTCCCCTCAAGAAGCCTTTCGCTAAGACTGTTCTTGTGCGATTTGGAAAGTGATATTTGGAAGCCCCTGGAGGGCTATGGTGAAAAAGGAAATTTCTTCAGTTAAAAATTGGAAAGAAGGTTTCTGAGAAACTCTTTTGTGTTCTGTTAATTCATCTCACAGAGTTACAGCTTTCCCCTCCATAATCCTTTCCCTAAGACTATTCTTGTGGAATTTGCAAAGTGATATTTGGAACCCCTAGAGGACTATGGTGAAAAAGGAAATATCTTCAGTTAAAAACTGCAAAGAAGCTTTCTGAGAAACGGCTTTCTATTCTGTTAATTTATCTCACAGAGTTACAACTTTCCCCTCCAGAAGCCCTTCGTTAAGACTGTTCTTGTGTAATTTGCAAAGTGATATTTGGAAGCCCATAGAGGGCTATGGTGAAAAAGTAAATATCTTCTGCTAAAAACCGAAAAGAAGCTCTGTGAGAAACTGCTTTGTGTTCTATAAGTTCATCTCACAGAGTTTCAGCTTTCTCCTCAAGAAGCCTTTCACTAAGACTGTTTTTGTGAAATTTGCAAAGTGATATTTGGAAACCCATAGAGGGCTATGGTGAAAAAGGAAATATCTTCCGTTAAAAACTGGAAAGAAGCTTTCTGAGAAACTGCTTTGTGTTCTGTTAATTCATCTCACAGAGTTACAGTTTTCCCCTCAAGAAGCCTTTCGCTAAGACTGTTCTTGTGGAATTTGCATGGTGATATTTGGAAGCCCTTAGAGGGCTATGGTGAAAAAGGATATATCTTCCGTTAAAAACTGGAAAGAAGATTTATGAGAAACTGATTTCTGTTCTCTTAATTCATCTCACAGAGTTAAAACCTTCCCCTCCAGAAGCCATCCGCAAAGGCTGTTCTTCTGGAAATTGCAAAGTGATATTTGGAAGCCCATGAGGGCTATGGTGAAAAGGAAATATGTTCCGTTAAAAATTGGAAAGAAGATTTCTGAGAAACTGCTTTGTGTTCTGTTAATTCATCTCACGGAGTTACAGCATTTTCCTCCAGAAGCCATTCGCTAAGACTGTTCTTTTGGAATTTGCAAAGTGATATTTGGAAGCCCATAGAGGGCTATGGTGAAAAGGAAATTACCTATGAAAAAACTGTAAAGAAGCTTTCTGAGAAACTGCTTTGTGTTCTGTTAATTCATCTCACAGAGTTACAGCTTTCTTCTCAAAAAGTCGTTCACTAAGCCTATTCTTGTGGAATTTTCAAAGTGATATTTGGAAGCCGATAGAGGGCTGTGGTGAAAAGGAAATATCCTAAGATAAAACTGAAAGAAGCTTTCTGAGAAACTACTTGTGTTCTATTAATTCATCTCACAGAATTACAGCTTTCCTCAAGAAGCCTTACGCTAAGGCTGTTGTTGAGGAATTTTCAAAGTGATATTTGGAAGCCCATGCAGGGCTATGGTGAAAAGGAAATATCTTCAGTTAAAAACTGGAAAGAAGCTTTCTGAGAAACTGCTTTGTGATCTGTAAATTCATCTCAAAGAGTTACAGCTTTCCCGTCAAGAAGCCTTTCGCTAAGACTGTTCTTGTGGAATTTGCAAAGTGATATTTGGAAGCCCATAGATGGCTATGGTGAAAAAGGAAATATCTTCAGTTAAAAACTGAAAGAAGCTTTCTGAAAAATTCTTTGTGTTCCGTTAGTTCATCTCACAGAGTTACAGCTTTCCCTCAAGAAGCCTTTCACTAAGACTGTTCTTGTGAAATTTGAAATGTGAACTTTGGAAGCCGATAGAGGGCTGTGGTGAAAAGGAAATATCTTCCGTTAAAATCTGGAAAGAAGCTTTCTGAGAAACTGCTTGTGTTCTGTTAATACATCTCACAGAGTTACAGCTTTCCCTCAAGAAGCCTTTCGCTAAGACTGTTCTTGTGGAATTTGCAAAGTGATATTTGGAAGCCCATAGAGGGCTTTGGTGAAAAGGAAATATCTTCAGTTAAAAACTGGAAAGAAGCTTTCTGAGAAACTGCTTTGTGTTCTGTTAATTCATCTCACAGAGTTACAGCTTTCCCTCAAGAAGCCTTTCACTAAGACTGTTCTTGTGAAATTTGCAAAGTGATATTTGGAAGCCCATAGAGGGCTATGGTGAAATAGAATATATCTTCAGTTAAAAACTGGAAAGAAGCTTTCTGAGAAACTGCTTTGTGTTCTGTTTATTCATCTCACAGAGTTACAGCTTTCCTCAAGAAGCCTTTCACTAAGTCTGTTCTTGTGGATTTGCAAAGTGATATTTGTAAGCCCATAGAGGGCTATGGTGAAAAGGAAATATCTTCAGTTAAAAACTGGAAAGAAGCTTTCTGAGAAACTGCTTTGTGTTCTGTTAATTCATCTCACAGGGTTACAGCTTTCCCTCAAGAAGCCTTTCGCTAAGACTGTTCTTGTGGAATTTGCAAAGTGATATTTGGAAGCCCATAGAGGGCTATGGTGAAAAAGGAAATATCCTAAGATAAAACTGAAAGAAGCTTTCTGAGAAACTGCTTAGTGTTCTGTTAATTCATCTCACAGAGTTACAGCTTTCCCTCAAGAAGCCTTTCGCTAAGACTGTTCTTGTGGATTTGCAAAGTGAAATTTGAAGACCATAGAGGGCTATGGTGAAAAAGAAATATCTTCCGTTAAAAACTGAAAGAAGCTTTCTGAGAAACTGCTTTGTGTTCTGTTAATTCATCTCACAGAGTTACAGCTTTCCCTCAAGAAGCCGTTCACTAAGACTATTCTTGTGTAATTTGCAAAGTGATATTTGGAAGCCCATAGAGGGCTATGGTGAAAAAGGAAATATCTTCCGTTAAAAACTGGAAAGAAGATTTCTGAGAAACTGCTTTGTGTTCTGTTAATTCATCTCACAGAGTTACAGCTTTCCCTCAAGAAGCCTTCGCTAAGACTGTTCTTGTGGAATTTGCAAAGTGATATTTGGAAGCCCATAGAGGGCTATGGTGAAAAGGAAATATCTTCGTTAAAAACTGGAAAGAAGATTTCTGAGAAACTGCTTGTGTTCTGTTAATTCATCTCACAGAGTTACAGCTTTTTCCTTAAGAAGCCTTTCGCTAAGACTGTTCTTGTGGAATTTGCAAAGTGATATTGAGAAGTCCATAGAGGGCTATGGTGAAAATGAAATATCTTCAGTTAAAACCGGAAAGAAGCTTTCTGAGAAACTGCTTTGTGTTCTGTTAATTCATCTCAGAGTTACAGCTTTCCTCAAGAAGCCTTCGCTAAGACTGTTCTTGTGGAATTTGCAAAGTGATATTTGAAGCCCATATGGGGCTATGGTGTAAAAGGAAATATCTTCCGTTAAAAACTGGAAAGAAGATTTCTGAGAAACTGCTTTGTGTTCTGTTAATTCATCTCACAGAGTTACAGCTTTCCTCAAGAAGACTTTTGCTAAGACTGTTCTTGTGGAATTTGCAAGTGATATTTGGAAGCCCATAGAGGCTATGGTGAAAATGGAAATATCCTAAGATAAAACTGAAAGAAGCTTTCTGAGAAACTGCTTTGTGTTTTGTTAGTTCATCTCACAGAGTTACAGCTTTCCCTCAAGAAGCCGTTCACTAAGACTGTTCTTGTGAAATTTGCAAAGTGATATTTGGAAGCCCATAGAGGGCTATGGTGAAAAGGAAATATCTTCCGTTAAAAACTGGAAAGAAGATTTCTGAGAAACTGCTTTGTGTCCTGTTAAGTCGTAAAACAGAGTTACAGCTTTCCCTCAGAAGCCTTTCGCTAAGACTGTTCTTGTGGAATTTGCAAACTGATATTTGGAAGCCCATGAGGGCTATGGTGAAAAGGAAATATCCTAAGATAAAAATTGAAAAGAAGCTTCATGAGAAACTGCTTGTGTTCTGTTAATTCATCTCACAGAGTTACAGCTTTCCTCAAGAAGCCTTTCGCTAAGACTGTTCTTGTGGAATTTGCAAAGTGATATTGAGAAGTCCATAGAGGGCTATGGTGAAAATGAAATATCTTCAGTTAAAAACTGAAAGAAGCTTTCTGAGAAACTGATTTGTGTTCTGTTAATTCATCTCACAGAGTTACAGCTTTCCCTCAAGAAGCCGTTCACTAAGACTATTCTTGTGGAATTTGCAAAGTGATATTTGGAAGCCCATAGAGGGCTATGGTGAAAAGGAAATATCTTCCGTTAAAAACTGGAAAGAAGATTTCTGAGAAACTGCTTTGTGTCCTGTTAAGTCGTAAAACAGAGTTACAGCTTTCCCCTCAGAAGCCTTTCACTAAGACTGTTCTTGTGGAATTTGCAAACTGATATTTGGAAGCCCATGAGGGCTATGGTGAAAAGGAAATATCCTAAGATAAAAATTGAAAAGAAGCTTCATGAGAAACTGCTTGTGTTCTGTTAATTCATCTCACAGAGTTACAGCTTTCCTCAAGAAGCCTTTCGCTAAGACTGTTCTTGTGGAATTTGCAAAGTGATATTGAGAAGTCCATAGAGGGCTATGGTGAAAATGAAATATCTTCAGTTAAAAACTGAAAAGAAGCTTTCTGAGAAACTGATTTGTGTTCTGTTAATTCATCTCACAGAGTTACAGCTTTCCTCAAGAAGCCTTTCACTAAGACTGTTCTTGTGGAATTTGCAAAGTGATATTTGGAAGCCCATAGAGGGCTATGGTGAAAAGGAAATATCTTCCGTTAAAAACTGGAAAGAAGATTTCTGAGAAACTGCTTTGTGTCCTGTTAAGTCGTAAAACAGAGTTACAGCTTTCCCTCAAGAAGCCTTTCGCTAAGACTGTTCTTGTGGAATTTGCAAACTGATATTTGGAAGCCCATAGGGCTATGGTGAAAAGGAAATATCCTAAGATAAAAATTGAAAAGAAGCTTCATGAGAAACTGCTTAGTATTCTGTTAATTCATCTCACAGAGTTACAGCTTTTTCCTTAAGAAGCCTTTCGCTAAGGCTGTTCTTGTGGAATTTGCAAAGTGATATTGAGAAGTCCATAGAGGGCTATGGTGAAAATGAAATATCTTCAGTTAAAACCGGAAAGAAGCTTTCTGTGAAACTGCTTTGTGTTCTGTTAATTCATCTCAGAGTTACAGCTTTCCTCAAGAAGCCTTCGCTAAGACTGTTCTTGTGGAATTTGCAAAGTGATATTTGAAGCCCATATGGGGCTATGGTGTAAAAGGAAATATCTTCGATAAAAACTAGAAAGAAGATTTCTGAGAAACTGCTTTGTGATCTGTTAATTCATCTCACAGAGTTACAGCTTTCCCTCAAGAAGCCTTTCGCTAAGACTGTTCTTGTGGAATTTGCAAAGTGATATTTGGAAGCCCATAGAGGGCTATGGTGAAAATGGAAATATCCTAAGATAAAAACCGAAAAGAAGCTTTCTGAGAAACTGCTTTGTGTTTTGTTAGTTCATCTCACAGAGTTACAGCTTTCCCTCAAGAAGCCTTCACTAAGACTGTTATTGTGAATATTGCAAAATGATATTTGGAAGCCCATAGAGAACTATGGTGAAATAGGAATTATCTTCCGTTAAAAATTGGAAAGAAGCATTCTGAGAAATTACCGTGTGTTGTGCTAATACATCTCACCCACTTACAGGTTTCCCCTCAAGAAGCCTTTCGCTAAGACTGTTCTTGTGTAATTTACAAACTGATACTTGGAAGCCCACTGAGAGCTATGGAGAAAAAGGGAATATCTTCTGTTAAAAACTAGAAAGAAGCTTTCTGAGAAACTGCATTGTGTTCTGTTAATACATCTCACCGAGTTACAGCTTTCCCCACAAGAAGCCATTCGCTAAGACTGTTCTTGTCGGATTTGAAAAGTGATATTTGGAAGCCCATGGAGGGCTATGGTGAAAAAGGAAATATCCTAAGATAAAAACTGAAAAGAAGCATTCTGAGAAACTGATTTGTGTTCTGTAAATTCAACTCAGATTTACAGCTTTCCCCTCAAGAAGCCTTTCACTAAGGCTGTTGTTGTGGAATTTGCAAAGTGATATTTGAAAGCCCATTGAGGGCTATGGTTAAAAAGGAAATATCTTCAGTTTAAACTGAAAAGAAGCTTTCTGAGAAACTGCTTTGTGTTCTGTTAGTTCATCTCACAGAGTTTCAGCTTTCCCCTCAAGAAGCCTTTCGCTAAGACTGGTCTTGTGGGATTTGCAGAGAGATATTTGGAAGCCTGAAGAGTGCTATGGTGAAAAGTAAATAACTTCCATTAAAAAACGAAAAGAAGCTCTCTGAGAAACTGCTTTGTGTTCTGTTAAGTCATCTCACAGAGTTTCAGCTTTCCCCTCAAGAAGCCGTTCACTAAGACTGTTCTTGTGAAATTTGCAAAGTGATATTAGGAAACACATAGAGGGCTATGGTGAAAAAGAAAATATCTTCCGTTAAAAACTGGAAAGAAACTTTCTGAGAAATTGCCGTGTGTTCTGATAATACATCTCTCCAAATTACAGCTTTCCCCTCAAGAAGCCTTTCACTAAGACTGTTCTAGTGGAATTTTCAAAGTGATATTTGGAAGCCCCTAGAGGGCTATGGTGAAAAGGAAATATCTTCCGTTAAAAACTGGAAAGAAGCTTTCTGAGAAACTGCTTTGTGTTCTGTTAATACACCTCACGGAGTTACAGCTTTCCCTCAAGAAGCCTTTCGCTAAGGCTGTTCTTGTGGATTTGCAAAGTGATATTTGGAAGCCCATAGAGGGCTACGGTGAAAATGGAAATATCTTCCGTTAAAAACTGGAAAGAAGCTTTCTGAGATACTGCTTTGTGTTCTGTTAATTCATCTCACAGAGTTACAGCTTTCCCTCAGAAGCCTTTCACTAAGACTGTTCTTGTGGAATTTGCAAAGTGATATTTGGAAGCCCATAGAGTGCTATGGTGAAAAAGGAATATCTTCCGTTAAAAACTGGAAAGAAGCTTTCTGAGATACTGCTTTGTGTTCTGTTAAGTCATCTCACAGAGTTACAGCTTTCTCCTCATGAAGCCTTTCACTGAGACTGTTCTTGTGGAATTTGCAAAGTGATATTTGGAAGCCCATAGATCGCTATGGTGAAAAGGAAATTTCTTCAGTTAAAAACTGGAAAGAAGGTTTCTGAGAAACTGCTTTGTGTTCTGTTAATTCATCTCACAGAGTTACAGCTTTCCCTCAAGAAGCCTTTCACTAAGACTGTTCTTGTGGAATTTGCAAAGTGATATTTGGAACCCATAGAGGGCTATGGTGAAAAGGAAATATCTTCAGTTAAAAATTGGAAAGAAGCTTTCTGAGAAACTGCTTTGTGTTCTGTTAATTTATTTCACAGAGTTACAGCTTTCCTCAAGAAGCCTTTCGCTAAGACTGTTCTTGTGGAATTTGCAAAGTGATATTTGGAAACCCATAGAGGGCTATGGTGAAAAAGGAAATATCTTCCGCTAAAAACTGAAAAGAAGCTCTCTGAGAAACTGCTTTGTGTTCTGTTAGTTCATCTCACAGAGTTTCAGCTTTCTCCTCAAGAAGCCGTTCACTAAGACTGTTCTTGTGAAATTTGCAAAGTGATATTTGGAAACCCATAGATGGCTACGGTGAAAAAGGAAATATCTTCCGTTAAATACTGGAAAGAAGCTTTCAGAGAAACTGCCATGTGTTCTGTTAATACATCTCACCGCGTTACAGCTTTCCCCTCAAGAAGCTGTTGGCTGAGACTGTTCTAGTGGAATTTGCAAAGTGATCTTTGGAAGCCCATACAGGGCTATGGTGAAAAAGGAAATATCTTCCGTTAAAAACTGGAAAGAAGATTTCTGAGAAACTGCCGTGTGTTTTGTTAATACACCTCACCGAGTTACAGCTTTCCCCTCAAGAAGCCTTTCGCTAATACTGTTCTTGTGGGATTTGCAAAGTGATATTTGGAAGCCCATAGAGGGCTATGGTGAAAAAGGAAATTTCTTCAGTTAAAAACTGGAAAGAAGTTTTCTGAGAAACTGCTTTGTGTTCTGTTAATTCACCTCACAGAGTTACAGCTTTCCCTCAGAAGCCTTTCACTAAGACTGTTCTTGTGGAATTTGCAAAGTGATATTTGGAAACCCATAGAGGGCTATGGTGAAAAGGAAATATCTTCCGTTAAAAACTGGAAAGAAGGTTTCTGAGAAACTGCCGTGTGTTCTGTTAATACACCTCACCGAGTTACAGCTTTCCTCAAGAAGCCTTTCGCTAAGACTGTTCTTGTGGGATTTGCAAAGTGATATTTGGAAGCCCATAGAGGGCTATGGTGAAAAGGAAATATCTTCAGTTAAAAACTGGAAGAAGCTTTCTGAGAAACTGCTTTGTGTTCTGTTAATTCATCTCACAGAGTTACAGCTTTTCCCTCAAGAAGCCTTTCTCTAAGACTCTTCTTGAGGAATTTCCAAAGTGATATTTGGAATCCCATAGAGGGCTACGGTGAGAAAGGAAACATCTTCCGTTAAAAACTGGAAAGAAGCTTTCTGAGAAACTGCTTTGTGTTCTCTTAATTCATCTCACAGAGTTACAGCTTTCCCCTCCACAAGCCCTTGGCTAAGACTGTTCTTGTGGCATTTCCAATGTGATATTTGGAAGCCCATAGAGGGCTATGGTGAAAAAGTAAATATTCTAAGATAAAAACTGAAAAGAAGGTTTCTGAGAACTTGCTTTGTGTTCTGTTAGTTCATCTCGTAGAGTTACAGCTTTCCCCTCAAGAAGCCTTTCGCTAAGACTGTTCTTGTGGAATTTGCAAGTGATATTTGGAAGCCCATAGAGGGCTATGGTGAAAAGGAAATTTCTTCAGTTAAAAACTGGAAAGAAGCTTTCAGAGAAACTGCATTGTGTTCTGTGAATTCATCTCACAGAGTTACAGCTTTCCCTCAAGAAGCCTTTCACTAAGACTGTTCTTGTGGAATTTGCAAAGTGATATTTGGAAGCCCTAGAGGGCTATGGTGAAAAGGAAATATCTTCAGTTAAAAACTGAAAGAAGCTTTCTGAGAAACTGCTTTCTGTTCTGTTAATTCATCTCACAGAGTTACAGCTTTCCCTCAAGAAGCCTTTCGCTAAGACTGTTCTTGTGGAATTTGCAAAGTGATATTTGGAATCCCATAGAGGGCTATGGTGAAAAGGAAATATCTTCCGTTAAAAACTGGAAAGAAGCTTTCTGAGAAACTGCTTTGTGTTCTGTTAATTCATCTCACAGAGTTACAGCTTTCCTCAAGAAGCCTTTCGCTAAGACTGTTCTTGTGGAATTTGCAAAGTGATATTTGGAAGCCCATAGAGGGCTTTGGTGAAAAGGAAATATCCTAAGATAAAAACTGAAAGAAGCTTTCTGAGAAACTGCTTTGTGTTCTGTTAATTCATCTCACAGAGTTTCAGCTTTCTCCTCAAGAAGCCTTTCGCTAAGACTGTTCTTGTGGGATTTGCAAAGTGATATTTGGAAGCCCTAGAGGGCTATGGTGAAAAGGAAATTTCTTCAGTTAAAAATTGGAAAGAAGCTTTCTGAGAAACTGCTTTGTGTTCTGTTAATTCATCTCACAGAGTTACAGCTTTCCCTCAAGAAGCCTTTCACTAAGACTGTTCTTGTGGAATTTGCAAAGTGATATTTGGAAGCCCTAGAGGGCTATGGTGAAAAGGAAATATCTTCAGTTAAAAACTGGAAAGAAGCTTTCTGAGAAAGTGCTTTCTGTTCTGTTAATTTATCTCACAGAGTTACAGCTTTCCCTCAGAAGCCTTTCGCTAAGACTGTTCTTGTGGAATTTGCAAAGTGATATTTGGAAGCCCATAGAGGGCTATGGTGAAAAGGAAATATCTTCCGTTAAAAACTGAAAGAAGCTTTCTGAGAAACTGCTTTGTGTTCTGTTAGTTCATCTCACAGAGTTTCAGCTTTCTCCTCAAGAAGCCTTTCACTAAGACTGTTCTTGTGAATTTGCAAAGTGATATTTGGAAACCCATAGAGGGCTATGGTGAAAAGGAAATATCTTCCGTTAAAAACTGGAAAGAAGCTTTCTGAGAAATGCTTTGTGTTCTGTTAATTCATCTCAGAGAGTTACAGCTTTCGCCTCAAGAAGCCTTTCACTAAGACTGTTCTTGTGGAATTTGCAAAGTGATATTTGGAAGCCCATAGAGGGCTATGGTGAAAAAGGAAATATCTTCCGTTAAAAACTGGAAAGAAGATTTCTGAGAAACTGCTTTGTGTTCTGTTAATTCATCTCACAGAGTTACAGCTTTCCCCTCCAGAAGCCTTTCGCTAAGACTGTTCTTGTGGAATTTTCAAAGTGATATTTGGAAGCCCATAGAATGCTATGGTGAAAAAGGAAATATCTTCCGTTAAAAACTGGATAGAAGATTTCTGAGAAACTGCTTTTTGTTCTGTTAATTCATCTCAGAGAGTTACAGCTTTCCCTCAAGAAGCCTTTCGCTAAGACTGTTCTTGTGGAATTTGCAAAGTGATATTTGGAAGCCCATAGAGGGCTATGGTGAAAAGGAAATATCTTCCGTTAAAAACTGAAAGAAGCTTTCTGAGAAACTGCTTTGTGTTCTGTTAATTCATCTCACAGAGTTACAGCTTTCCCTCAAGAAGCCTTTCGCTAAGACTGTTCTTGTGGAATTTGCAAAGTGATATTTGGAAGCCCATAGAGGGTTATGGTGAAAAGGAAATATCTTCCGTTAAAAACTGGAAAGAAGATTTCTGAGAAACTGCTTTGTGTTCTGTTAATTCATCTCACAGAGTTACAGCTTTCCTCAAGAAGCCTTTCGCTAAGACTGTTCTTGTGGAATTTGCAAAGTGATATTTGGAAGCCCATAGAGGGCTATGGTGAAAAGGAAATATCCTAAGATAAAACTGAAAGAAGCTTTCTGAGAAACTGCTTTGTGTTCTGTTAATTCATCTCACAGAGTTACAGCTTTCTCCTCAAGAAGCCTTTCACTAAGACTGTTCTTGTGGAATTTGCAAAGTGATATTTGGAAGCCCATAGAGGGCTATGGTGAAAAGGAAATATCTTCCGTTAAAAACTGAAAGAAGCTTTCTGAGAAACTGCTTGTGTTCTGTTAATTCATCTCACAGAATTACAGCTTTCCTCAAGAAGCCTTTCGCTAAGACTGTTCTTGTGAATTTGCAAAGTGATATTTGGAAGCCCATGCAGGGCTATGGTGAAAAGGAAATATCTTCAGTTAAAAACTGGAAAGAAGCTTTCTGAGAAACTGCTTTGTGTTCTGTTAATTCATCTCACAGAGTTACAGCTTTCCTCAAGAAGCCTTTCGCTAAGACTGTTCTTGTGGAATTTGCAAAGGGAGAGTTGGAAGCCCATAGATGGCTATGGTGAAAAAGGAAATATCCTAAGATAAAACTGAAAGAAGCTTTCTGAGAAACTGCTTTGTGTTCTGTTAGTTCATCTCACAGAGTTACAGCTTTCCCTCAAGAAGCCTTTCACTAAGACTGTTCTTGTGAAATTTGCAAAGTGATATTTGGAAGCCATAGAGGGCTATGGTGAAAAGGAAATATCTTCCGTTAAAATCTGGAAAGAAGCTTTCTGAGAAACTGCTGTGTTCTGTTAATTCATCTCACAGAGTTACAGCTTTCCCTCAAGAAGCCTTTAGCTAAGACTGTTCTTGTGGGATTTGCAAAGTGATATTTGGAAGCCCATAGAGGGCTATGGTGAAAAGGAAATATCTTCAGTTAAAAACTGGAAAGAAGCTTTCTGAGAAACTGCTTTGTGTTCTGTTAATTCATCTCACAGAGTTACAGCTTTCCTCAAGAAGCCTTTCACTAAGACTGTTCTTGTGAAATTTGCAAAGTGATATTTGGAAGCCCATAGAGGCTATGGTGAAAAAGGAAATATCTTCAGTTAAAAACTGGAAAGAAGCTTTCTGAGAAACTGCTTTGTGTTCTGTTAATTCATCTCACAGAGTTACAGCTTTTCCCTCAAGAAGCCTTTCACTAAGTCTGTTCTTGTGGGATTTGCAAAGTGATATTTGGAAGCCCATAGAGGGCTATGGTGAAAAAGAAATATCTTCAGTTAAAAACTGGAAAGAAGCTTTCTGAGAAACTGCTTTGTGTTCTGTTAATTCATCTCACAGGTTACAGCTTTCCCTCAAGAAGCCTTTCGCTAAGACTGTTCTTGTGGAATTTGCAAAGTGATATTTGGAAGCCCATAGAGGGCTATGGTGAAAAGGAAATATCCTAAGATAAAACTGAAAGAAGCTTTCTGAGAAACTGCTTTGTGTTCTGTTAATTCATCTCACAGAGTTACAGCTTTCCTCAAGAAGCCTTTAGCTAAGACTGTTCTTGTGGAATTTGCAAAGTGATATTTGAAGCCCATAGAGGGCTATGGTGAAAAAGAAATATCTTCCGTTAAAACTGAAAGAAGCTTTCTGAGAAACTGATTTGTGTTCTGTTAATTCATCTCACAGAGTTACAGCTTTCCTCAAGAAGCCTTTCACTAAGACTGTTCTTGTGGAATTTGCAAAGTGATATTTGGAAGCCCATAGAGGGCTATGGTGAAAAGGAAATATCTTCCGTTAAAAACTGGAAAGAAGATTTCTGAGAAACTGCTTTGTGTTCTGTTAATTCATCTCACAGAGTTACAGCTTTCCCTCAGAAGCCTTTCGCTAAGACTGTTCTTGTGGAATTTGCAAACTGATATTTGGAAGCCCATAGAGGGCTATGGTGAAAAGGAAATATCCTAAGATAAAACTGAAAGAAGCTTTCTGAGAAACTGCTTGTGTTCTGTTAATTCATCTCACAGAGTTACAGCTTTCCTCAAGAAGCCTTTCGCTAAGACTGTTCTTGTGGAATTTGCAAAGTGATATTTGGAAGCCCATAGAGGGCTATGGTGAAAAGGAAATATCTTCAGTTAAAAACTGGAAAGAAGCTTTCTGAGAAACTGCTTTGTGTTCTGTTAATTCATCTCACAGAGTTACAGCTTTCCTCAAGAAGCCTTCGCTAAGACTGTTCTTGTGGAATTTGCAAAGTGATATTTGGAAGCCCATAGAGGGCTATGGTGAAAAGGAAATATCTTCGTTAAAAACTGGAAAGAAGCTTTCTGAGAAACTGCTTTGTGTTCTGTTAATTCATCTCACAGAGTTACAGCTTTCCCTCAAGAAGCCTTTCGCTAAGACTGTTCTTGTGGAATTTGCAAAGTGATATTTGGAAGCCCATAGAGGGCTATGGTGAAAATGGAAATATCCTAAGATAAAACTGAAAGAAGCTTTCTGAGAAACTGCTTTGTGTTCTGTTAATTCATCTCACAGAGTTACAGCTTTCCCTCAAGAAGCCTTTCACTAAGACTGTTCTTGTGAATTTGCAAAGTGATATTTGGAAGCCCATAGAGCTATGGTGAAAAAGGAAATATCTTCCGTTAAAAATTGGAAAGAAGCATTCTGAGAAACTGCAGTGTGTTCTGTTAATACATCTCACCGAGTTACAGCTTTCCCTCAAGAAGCCTTTCGCTAAGACTGTTCTTGTGGAATTTGCAAACTGATATTTGGAAGCCCATAGAGGGCTATGGTGAAAAAGGAAATATCTTCTGTTAAAAACTGGAAAGAAGCTTTCTGAGAAACTGCAGTGTGTTCTGTTAATACATCTCACAGAGTTACAGCTTTCCTCAAGAAGCCTTTCGCTAAGACTGTTCTTGTGGAATTTTCAAAGTGATATTTGGAAGCCCATAGAGGGCTATGGTGAAAAAGGAAATATCTTCAGTTAAAAACTGAAAGAAGCTTTCTGAGAAACTGATTTGTGTTCTGTTAATTCATCTCAGAGTTACAGCTTTCCTCAAGAAGCCTTTCACTAAGACTGTTCTTGTGGAATTTGCAAAGTGATATTTGAAGCCCATTGAGGGCTATGGTGAAAAAGGAAATATCTTCAGTTAAAAACTGGAAAGAAGCTTTCTGAGAAACTGCTTTGTGTTCTGTTAATTCATCTCACAGAGTTACAGCTTTCCCTCAAGAAGCCTTTCGCTAAGACTGTTCTTGTGGAATTTGCAAAATGATATTTGGAAGCCCATAGAGGGCTATGGTGAAAAGGAAATATCTTCCATTAAAAACTGGAAAGAAGCTTTCTGAGAAACTGCTTTGTGTTCTGTTAGTTCATCTCACAGAGTTACAGCTTTCCTCAAGAAGCCTTTCACTAAGACTGTTCTTGTGAATTTGCAAAGTGATATTTGGAAACCCATAGAGGGCTATGGTGAAAAGGAAATATCTTCCGTTAAAAACTGGAAAGAAACTTTCTGAGAAACTGCCGTGTGTTCTGTTAATACATCTCACAGAGTTACAGCTTTCTCAAGAAGCCTTTCGCTAAGACTGTTCTTGTGGATTTGCAAAGTGATATTTGGAAGCCCATAGAGGGCTATGGTGAAAAGGAAATATCTTCAGTTAAAAACTGGAAAGAAGCTTTCTGAGAAACTGCTTTGTGTTCTGTTAATTCATCTCACAGAGTTACAGCTTTCCCTCAAGAAGCCTTCGCTAAGACTGTTCTTGTGGAATTTGCAAAGTGATATTTGGAAACCCATAGAGGGCTATGGTGAAAAGGAAATATCTTCCGTTAAAAACTGGAAAGAAGCTTTCTGAGAAACTGCTTTGTGTTCTGTTAATTCATCTCACAGAGTTACAGCTTTCCCTCAAGAAGCCTTTCCTAAGACTGTTCTTGTGGAATTTGCAAAGTGATATTTGGAAGCCCATAGAGGGCTATGGTGAAAAGGAAATATCTTCCGTTAAAAACTGGAAAGAAGCTTTCTGAGAAACTGCTTTGTGTTCTGTTAATACATCTCACCGAGTTACAGCTTTCTCCTCAAGAAGCCTTTCACTAAGACTGTTCTTGTGGATTTGCAAAGTGATATTTGGAAGCCCATAGAGGGCTATGGTGAAAAGGAAATATCTTCAGTTAAAAACTGGAAAAGAAGGTTTCTGAGAAACTGTTTTGTGTTCTGTTAATTCATCTCACAGAGTTACAGCTTTCCCTCAAGAAGCCTTTCACTAAGACTGTTCTTGTGGAATTTGCAAAGTGATATTTGGAAACCCATAGAGGGCTATGGTGAAAAGGAAATATCTTCAGTTAAAAACTGGAAAGAAGCTTTCTGAGAAACTGCTTTGTGTTCTGTTAATTCATCTCACAGAGTTACAGCTTTCCCCTCAAGAAGCCTTTCGCTAAGACTGTTCTTGTGGAATTTGCAAAGTGATATTTGGAAACCCATAGAGGGCTATGGTGAAAAGGAAATATCTTCCATTAAAAACTGAAAGAAGCTTTCTGAGAAACTGCTTTGTGTTCTGTTAGTTCATCTCACAGAGTTACAGCTTTCTCCTCAAGAAGCCTTTCACTAAGACTGTTCTTGTGGAATTTGCAAAGTGATATTTGGAAACCCATAGAGGGCTATGGTGAAAAAGGAAATATCTTCCATTAAAAACTGGAAAGAAGCTTTCTGAGAAACTGCTTTGTGTTCTGTTAATTCATCTCACAGAGTTACAGCTTTCCCTCAAGAAGCCTTTCGCTAAGACTGTTCTTGTGGAATTTGCAAAGTGATATTTGGAAGCCCATAGAGGGCTATGGTGAAAAAGGAAATATCTTCCGTTAAAAACTGGAAAGAAGATTTCTGAGAAACTGCCGTGTGTTCTGTTAATACATCTCACCG
The DNA here is from genome assembly GCA_023783455.1 of Erythrocebus patas. Classification (NCBI taxonomy): domain Eukaryota; kingdom Metazoa; phylum Chordata; class Mammalia; order Primates; family Cercopithecidae; genus Erythrocebus; species Erythrocebus patas. The sequence goes on from JAKFHT010000481.1 coordinate 49,290, forward strand.
AGTTACAGCTTTCCCCTCAAGAAGCCTTTCGCTAAGACTGTTCTTGTGGATTTGCAAAGTGATATTTGGAAGCCCATAGAGGGCTATGGTGAAAAAGGAAATATCTTCAGTTAAAAACTGGAAAGAAGATTTCTGAGAAACTGCTTTGTGTTCTGTTAATTCATCTCACAGAGTTACAGCTTTCCCCTCAAGAAGCCATTCACTAAGACTGTTCTTGTGGAATTTGCAAAGTGATATTTGGAAACCCATAGAGGGCTATGGTGAAAAAGGAAATATCTTCCGTTAAAAACTGGAAAGAAGCTTTCTGAGAAACTGCCGTGTGTTCTGTTAATACATCTCACCGAGTTACAGCTTTCCTCAAGAAGCCTTTCGCTAAGACTGTTCTTGTGGATTTGCAAAGTGATATTTGGAAGCCCATAGAGGGCTATGGTGAAAAGGAAATATCTTCAGTTAAAAACTGGAAAGAAGCTTTCTGAGAAACTGCTTTGTGTTCTGTTAATTCATCTCACAGAGTTACAGCTTTCCTCAAGAAGCCTTTCGCTAAGACTGTTCTTGTGGAATTTGCAAAGTGATATTTGGAAACCCATAGAGGGCTATGGTGAAAAAGGAAATATCTTCCGTTAAAAACTGGAAAGAAGCTTTCTGAGAAACTGCTTTGTGTTCTGTTAATTCATCTCACAGAGTTACAGCTTTCCTCAAGAAGCCTTTCGCTAAGACTGTTCTTGTGGAATTTGCAAAGTGATATTTGGAAGCCCATAGAGGGCTATGGTGAAAAGGAAATATCCTAAGATAAAACTGAAAGAAGCTTTCTGAGAAACTGCTTGTGTTCTGTTAATTCATCTCACAGAGTTACAGCTTTCCTCAAGAAGCCTTCGCTAAGACTGTTCTTGTGGATTTGCAAAGTGATATTTGGAAGCCCTAGAGGGCTATGGTGAAAAGGAAATTTCTTCAGTTAAAAACTGGAAAAGAAGGTTTCTGAGAAACTGCTTTGTGTTCTGTTAATTCATCTCACAGAGTTACAGCTTTTCCTCCAGAAGCCTTTCGCTAAGACTGTTCTTGTGGAATTTGCAAAGTGATATTTGGAAGCCCTAGAGGGCTATGGTGAAAAGGAAATATCTTCAGTTAAAAACTGGAAAGAAGCTTTCTGAGAAACTGCTTTGTGTTCTGTTAATTCATCTCACAGAGTTACAGCTTTCTCAAGAAGCCTTTCGCTAAGACTGTTCTTGTGGAATTTGCAAAGTGATATTTGGAAGCCCATAGAGGGCTATGGTGAAAAGGAAATATCTTCCGTTAAAAACTGAAAGAAGCTTTCTGAGAAACTGCTTTGTGTTCTGTTAATTCATCTCACAGAGTTACAGCTTTCTCAAGAAGCCTTTCACTAAGACTGTTCTTGTGAATTTGCAAAGTGATATTTGGAAACCCATAGAGGGCTATGGTGAAAAGGAAATATCTTCCGTTAAAAACTGGAAAGAAGCTTTCTGAGAAACTGCTTTGTGTTCTGTTAATTCATCTCACAGAGTTACAGCTTTTCCTCCAGAAGCCTTTCACTAAGACTGTTCTTGTGGAATTTGCAAAGTGATATTTGGAAGCCCATAGAGGGCTATGGTGAAAAGGAAATATCTTCCGTTAAAAACTGGAAAGAAGATTTCTGAGAAACTGCTTTGTGTTCTGTTAATTCATCTCACAGAGTTACAGCTTTCCTCAAGAAGCCTTTCGCTAAGACTGTTCTTGTGGAATTTGCAAAGTGATATTTGGAAGCCCATAGAGGGCTATGGTGAAAAGGAAATATCTTCCGTTAAAAACTGGAAAGAAGATTTCTGAGAAACTGCTTTGTGTTCTGTTAATTCATCTCACAGAGTTACAGCTTTCCTCAAGAAGCCTTTCGCTAAGACTGTTCTTGTGGAATTTGCAAAGTGATATTTGGAAGCCCATAGAGGGCTATGGTGAAAAGGAAATATCTTCCGTTAAAAACTGGAAAGAAGATTTCTGAGAAACTGCTTTGTGTTCTGTTAATTCATCTCACAGAGTTACAGCTTTCCTCAAGAAGCCTTTCGCTAAGACTGTTCTTGTGGAATTTGCAAAGTGATATTTGGAAGCCCATAGAGGGCTATGGTGAAAAGGAAATATCCTAAGATAAAAACTGAAAGAAGCTTTCTGAGAAACTGCTTTGTGTTCTGTTAATTCATCTCACAGAGTTACAGCTTTCTCCTCAAGAAGCCTTTCACTAAGACTGTTCTTGTGGAATTTGCAAAGTGATATTTGGAAGCCCATAGAGGGCTATGGTGAAAAGGAAATATCCTAAGATAAAAACTGAAAGAAGCTTTCTGAGAAACTGCTTGTGTTCTGTTAATTCATCTCACAGAGTTACAGCTTTCCTCAAGAAGCCTTTCGCTAAGACTGTTCTTGTGGAATTTTCAAAGTGATATTTGGAAGCCCATAGAGGGCTATGGTGAAAAGGAAATATCTTCAGTTAAAAACTGGAAAGAAGCTTTCTGAGAAACTGCTTTGTGTTCTGTTAATTCATCTCACAGAGTTACAGCTTTCCCTCAAGAAGCCTTCGCTAAGACTGTTCTTGTGGAATTTGCAAAGTGATATTTGGAAGCCCATAGATGGCTATGGTGAAAAAGAAATATCTTCAGTTAAAACTGAAAGAAGCTTTCTGAGAAACTGCTTTGTGTTCTGTTAATTCATCTCACAGAGTTACAGCTTTCCCTCAAGAAGCCTTTCACTAAGACTGTTCTTGTGAATTTGCAAAGTGATATTTGGAAGCCCATAGAGGGCTATGGTGAAAAGGAAATATCTTCCGTTAAAAACTGGAAAGAAGCTTTCTGAGAAACTGCTTTGTGTTCTGTTAATACATCTCACAGAGTTACAGCTTTCCCTCAAGAAGCCTTTCGCTAAGACTGTTCTTGTGGATTTGCAAAGTGATATTTGGAAGCCCATAGAGGGCTATGGTGAAAAGGAAATATCTTCAGTTAAAAACTGGAAAGAAGCTTTCTGAGAAACTGCTTTGTGTTCTGTTAATTCATCTCACAGAGTTACAGCTTTCCTCAAGAAGCCTTTCACTAAGACTGTTCTTGTGGAATTTGCAAAGTGATATTTGGAAGCCCATAGAGGGCTATGGTGAAAAAGGAAATATCTTCCGTTAAAAACTGGAAAGAAGCTTTCTGAGAAACTGCTTTGTGTTCTGTTAATTCATCTCACAGAGTTACAGCTTTCCACTCAAGAAGCCTTTCACTAAGTCTGTTCTTGTGGATTTGCAAAGTGATATTTGGAAGCCCATAGAGGGCTATGGTGAAAAAGGAAATATCTTCAGTTAAAAACTGGAAAGAAGCTTTCTGAGAAACTGCTTTGTGTTCTGTTAATTGATCTCACAGAGTTACAGCTTTCCCCTCAAGAAGCCTTTCGCTAAGACTGTTCTTGTGAATTTGCAAAGTGATATTTGGAAGCCCATAGAGCTATGGTGAAAAAGGAAATATCCTAAGATAAAACTGAAAGAAGCTTTCTGAGAAACTGCTTTGTGTTCTGTTAATTCATCTCACAGAGTTACAGCTTTCCCTCAAGAAGCCTTTAGCTAAGACTGTTCTTGTGGAATTTGCAAAGTGATATTTGAAGCCCATAGAGGGCTATGGTGAAAAAGAAATATCTTCCGTTAAAAACTGAAAGAAGCTTTCTGAGAAACTGATTTGTGTTCTGTTAATTCATCTCACAGAGTTACAGCTTTCCCTCAAGAAGCCTTTCACTAAGACTGTTCTTGTGGAATTTGCAAAGTGATATTTGGAAGCCCATAGAGGGCTATGGTGAAAAAGGAAATATCTTCCGTTAAAAACTGGAAAGAAGATTTCTGAGAAACTGCTTTGTGTTCTGTTAATTCATCTCACAGGTTACAGCTTTCCCCTCAGAAGCCTTTCGCTAAGACTGTTCTTGTGGAATTTGCAAAGTGATATTTGGAAGCCCATAGAGGGCTATGGTGAAAAAGGAAATATCCTAAGATAAAACTGAAAGAAGCTTTCTGAGAAACTGCTTTGTGTTCTGTTAATTCATCTCACAGAGTTACAGCTTTCCCTCAAGAAGCCTTTCGCTAAGACTGTTCTTGTGGAATTTGCAAAGTGATATTTGGAAGCCTATAGAGGGCTATGGTGAAAAAGGAAATATCCTAAGATAAAACCAAAGGGAAGGTTTCTGAGAAACTGCTTTGTGTTCTGTTAATTCATCTCACAGAGTTACAGCTTTCCTCTGAAGAAGCCTTTCGATAAGACTGTTCTTGTGGAATTTGCAAAGTGATTTTGGAAGCCCTTAGAGGGCTATGGTGAAAAAGAAATATCTTCAGTTAAAAACTGGAAAGAAGCTTTCTGAGAAACTGCTTTGTGTTCTGTTAATTCATCTCACAGAGTTACAGCTTTCTCCTCAAGAAGCCTTTCGCTAAGACTGTTCTTGTGGAATTTGCAAAGTGATATTTGGAAGCCCATAGAGGGCTATGGTGAAAAAGGAAATATCTTCCGTTAAAAACTGGAAAGAAGATTTCTGAGAAACTGCTTTGTGTTCTGTTAATTCATCTCACAGAGTTACAGCTTTCCCTCAAGAAGCCTTTCGCTAAGACTGTTCTTGTGGAATTTGCAAAGTGATATTTGGAAGCCCATAGAGGGCTATGGTGAAAAAGGAAATATCCTAAGATAAAACTGAAAGAAGCTTTCTGAGAAACTGCTTTGTGTTCTGTTAATTCATCTCACAGAGTTACAGCTTTCCCTCAAGAAGCCTTTCACTAAGACTGTTCTTGTGAATTTGCAAAGTGATATTTGGAAGCCCATAGAGCTATGGTGAAAAAGGAAATATCTTCCGTTAAAAACTGGAAAGAAGCTTTCTGAGAAACTGCTGTGTTCTGTTAATTCATCTCAGAGTTACAGCTTTCTCAAGAAGCCTTCACTAAGACTGTTCTTGTGGATTTGCAAAGTGATATTTGGAAGCCCTAGAGGGCTATGGTGAAAAAGAAATATCTTCCGTTAAAAACTGGAAAGAAGCTTGAGAAACTGCTTGTGTTCTGTTAATTCATCTCAGAGTTACAGCTTTCTCAAGAAGCCTTTCTAAGACTGTTCTTGTGGATTTGCAAAGTGATATTTGAAGCCCATAGAGGCTATGGTGAAAAAGGAAATATCTTCAGTTAAAAACTGGAAAGAAGCTTTCTGAGAAACTGCTTTGTGTTCTGTTAATACATCTCACCGAGTTACAGCTTTCCCTCAAGAAGCCTTTCGCTAAGACTGTTCTTGTGAATTTGCAAAGTGATATTTGGAAGCCCATAGAGGGCTATGGTGAAAAAGGAAATATCCTAAGATAAAACTGAAAGAAGCTTTCTGAGAAACTGCTTTGTGTTCTGTTAATTCATCTCAGAGTTACAGCTTTCCCTCAAGAAGCCTTTCGTTAAGACTGTTCTTGTGGAATTTTCAATGTGATATTTGTAAGCCCATAGAGGGCTATGTTGAAAAAGGAAATATCTTCAGTTAAAAACTGGAAAGAAGCTTTCTGAGACACTGCTTTGTGTTCTGTTAATTCATCTCACAGAGTTACAGCTTTCTCCTCAAGAAGCCTTTCGCTAAGACTGTTCTTGTGGAATTTGCAAAATGATATTTGGAAGCCCATAGAGTGCTATGGTGAAAAAAAAAATATCTTCCGTTAAAAACTGAAAGAAGCTTTCTGAGAAACTGCTTTGTGTTCTGTTAGTTCATCTCACAGAGTTACAGCTTTCCTCAAGAAGCCTTTCACTAAGACTGTTCTTGTGAATTTGCAAAGTGATATTTGGAAACCCATAGAGGGCTATGGTGAAAAAGGAAATATCTTCCGTTAAAAACTGGAAAGAAACTTTCTGAGAAACTGCTTTGTGTTCTGTTAATACATCTCACCGAGTTACAGCTTTCCCTCAAGAAGCCTTTCACTAAGACTGTTCTTGTGGAATTTTCAAAGTGATATTTGGAAGCCCTAGAGGGCTATGGTGAAAAAGGAAATATCTTCCGTTAAAAACTGGAAAGAAGCTTTCTGAGAAACTGCTTTGTGTTCTGTTAATACATCTCACAGAGTTACAGCTTTCCCTCAAGAAGCCTTTCGCTAAGACTGTTCTTGTGGATTTGCAAAGTGATATTTGGAAGCCCATAGAGGGCTATGGTGAAAAGGAAATATCTTCAGTTAAAAACTGGAAAGAAGCTTTCTGAGAAACTGCTTTGTGTTCTGTTAATTCATCTCACAGAGTTACAGCTTTCCCTCAAGAAGCCTTTCCTAAGACTGTTCTTGTGGAATTTGCAAAGTGATATTTGGAAGCCCATAGAGTGCTATGGTGAAAAAGGAATATCTTCCGTTAAAAACTGGAAAGAAGCTTTCTGAGAAACTGCCGTGTGTTCTGTTAATACATCTCACCGAGTTACAGCTTTCTCCTCAAGAAGCCTTTCACTAAGACTGTTCTTGTGGATTTGCAAAGTGATATTTGGAAGCCCATAGAGTGCTATGGTGAAAAGGAAATATCTTCAGTTAAAAACTGGAAAGAAGATTTCTGAGAAACTGATTTGTGTTCTGTTAATTCATCTCACAGAGTTACAGCTTTCCCTCAAGAAGCCTTTCACTAAGACTGTTCTTGTGGAATTTGCAAAGTGATATTTGGAAACCCATAGAGGGCTATGGTGAAAAGGAAATATCTTCAGTTAAAAACTGGAAAGAAGCTTTCTGAGAAACTGCTTTGTGTTCTGTTAATTCATCTCACAGAGTTACAGCTTTCCCTCAAGAAGCCTTTCCTAAGACTGTTCCTGTGGAACTTGCAAAGTGATATTAGGAACCCCATAGAGGCCTATGGTGAAAACGTAAATATCTTTAGTTAAAAATTGGAAAGAAGCTTTCTGAGAAACTGCTTTGTGTTCTGCTAATTTATCTCACAGAGATACATCTTTCCCTCAAGAAGCCTTTCGCTAAGACTGTTCTTGTGGAATTTGCAAAGTGATATTTGGAAACCCATAGAGGGCTATGGTGAAAAAGGAAATATCTTCAGTTAAAAACTGGAAAGAAGCTTTCTGAGAAACTGCTTTGTGTTCTGTTAATTCATCTCACAGAGTTACAGCTTTCTTCTCAAGAAGCTTTTCACTAAGACTGTTCTTGTGGAATTTGCAAAGTGATATTTGGAAACCCATAGAGGGCTATGGTGAAAAGGAAATATCTTCCAGTTAAAAACTGGAAAGAAGCTTTCTGAGAAACTGCCGTGTGTTCTGTTAATACATCTCACAGAGTTACAGCTTTCCCTCAAGAAGCCTTTCGCTAAGACTGTTCTTGTGGAATTTGCAAAGTGATATTTGGAAGCCCATAGAGGGCTATGGTGAAAAGGAAATATCTTCCGTTAAAAACTGGAAAGAAGATTTCTGAGAAACTGCCGTGTGTTCTGTTAATACATCTCACCGAGTTACAGCTTTCCCTCAAGAAGCCTTTCGCTAAGACTGTTCTTGTGGATTTGCAAAGTGATATTTGGAAGCCCATAGAGGGCTATGGTGAAAAGGAAATATCTTCAGTTAAAAACTGGAAAGAAGATTTCTGAGAAACTGCTTTGTGTTCTGTTAATTCATCTCAGAGTTACAGCTTTCCCTCAAGAAGCCTTTCCTAAGACTGTTCTTGTGGAATTTGCAAAGTGATATTTGGAAGCCCATAGAGGGCTATGGTGAAAAGGAAATATCTTCCGTTAAAAACTGGAAAGAAACTTTCTGAGAAACTGCCGTGTGTTCTGTTAATTCATCTCACAGAGTTACAGCTTTCCCTCAGAAGCCTTTCGCTAAGACTGTTCTTGTGGGATTTGCAAAGTGATATTTGGAATCCCATAGGGCTATAGTGAAAAAGGAAATATCTTCAGTTAAAAACTGGATAGAAGCTCTCTGAGAAACTGCTTTGTGTTCTGTTAATTCATCTCACAGAGTTACAGCTTTCCCCTCAAGAAGCCTTGTGGAATTTGCAAAGTCATATTTTTAAACCCATAGAGGGCTATGGTGAAAAAGGAAATATCTTCCCTTAAAAACTGGAAAGAAGCTTTGTGAGAAACTGAATTGTGTTCTGTTAATTCATCTCACAGAGTTACAGCTCTCCCCCAAAGAAGCCTTTCGCTAAGACTGTTCATGTGGAATTGGCAAAGTGATATTTGGAAGACCCTAGAGGGCTTTGGTGAAAAAGGATATATCCTAAGATAAAAACTGAAAGAATCATTCTGAGAAACTCCTTTGTGTTTCGTTAATTCAGCTCACAGAGTTACAGCTTCCACTTCAAGATTCCTTTTGCTAAGGCTGTTCTTGTGGAATAGGCAAAGTGATATTTGGAAGCCCATAGAGGCTATGGTGAAAAGGAAATATCTTCAGTTAAAAACTGAAAGAAGCTTTCTGAGAAACTGCTTTGTGTTCTGTTAATTCATCTCACAGAGTTACAGCTTTCCTCAGAAGCCTTTCACTAAGACTGTTCTTGTGGAATTTGCAAAGTGATATTTGGAAGCCCATAGAGGGCTATGGTGAAAAGGAAATATCTTCAGTTAAAAACTGGAAAGAAGCTTTCTGAGAAACTGCTTTGTGTTCTGTTAATTTATCTCACAGAGTTACAGCTTTCCTCAAGAAGCCTTTCGCTAAGACTGTTCTTGTGGAATTTGCAAAGTGATATTTGGAAGCCCATAGAGGGCTATGGTGAAAAAGAAATATCTTCCGTTAAAAACTGGAAAGAAACTTTCTGAGAAACTGCTTTGTGTTCTGTTAATTCATCTCACAGAGTTACAGCTTTCTCCTCAAGAAGCCTTTCACTAAGACTGTTCTTGTGAATTTGCAAAGTGATATTTGGAAACCCATAGAGGGCTATGGTGAAAAAGGAAATATCTTCCGTTAAAAACTGGAAAGAAGCTTTCTGAGAAACTGCTTTGTGTTCTGTTAATTCATCTCACAGAGTTACAGCTTTCCCTCAGAAGCCTTTCACTAAGACTGTTCTTGTGGAATTTGCAAAGTGATATTTGGAAGCCCATAGAGGGCTATGGTGAAAAAGGAAATATCTTCCGTTAAAAACTGGAAAGAAGCTTTCTGAGAAACTGCTTTGTGTTCTGTTAATTCATCTCACAGAGTTACAGCTTTCCCTCAGAAGCCTTTCACTAAGACTGTTCTTGTGGAATTTGCAAGTGATATTTGGAAGCCCATAGAGGGCTATGGTGAAAAAGGAAATATCTTCCGTTAAAAACTGGAAAGAAGATTTCTGAGAAACTGCTTTGTGTTCTGTTAATTCATCTCACAGAGTTACAGCTTTCTCCTCAAGAAGCCTTTCGCTAAGACTGTTCTTGTGGAATTTGCAAAGTGATATTTGGAAGCCCATAGAGGGCTATGGTGAAAAGGAAATATCTTCAGTTAAAAACTGGAAAGAAGATTTCTGAGAAACTGCTTTGTGTTCTGTTAATTCATCTCACAGAGTTACAGCTTTCCTCAAGAAGCCTTTCACTAAGACTGTTCTTGTGGAATTTTCAAAGTGATATTTGGAAGCCCATAGAGGGCTATGGTGAAAAGGAAATATCTTCCGTTAAAAACTGAAAGAAGCTTTCTGAGAAACTGCTTTGTGTTCTGTTAATTCATCTCACAGAGTTACAGCTTTCCCTCAAGAAGCCTTTCGCTAAGACTGTTCTTGTGGAATTTGCAAAGTGATATTTGGAAGCCCATAGAGGGCTATGGTGAAAAGGAAATATCTTCCGTTAAAAACTGAAAGAAGCTTTCTGAGAAACTGCTTTGTGTTCTGTTAATTCATCTCACAGAGTTACAGCTTTCCCTCAAGAAGCCTTTCGCTAAGACTGTTCTTGTGGAATTTGCAAAGTGATATTTGGAAGCCCATAGAGGGCTATGGTGAAAAGGAAATATCTTCCGTTAAAAACTGGAAAGAAGCTTTCTGAGAAACTGCTTTGTGTTCTGTTAATTCATCTCACAGAGTTACAGCTTTCCCTCAAGAAGCCTTTCACTAAGACTGTTCTTGTGGAATTTGCAAAGTGATATTTGGAAGCCCATAGGGCTATGGTGAAAAGGAAATATCTTCCGTTAAAAACTGGAAAGAAGCTTTCTGAGAAACTGCTTTGTGTTCTGTTAATTCATCTCACAGAGTTACAGCTTTCCCCTCAGAAGCCTTTCGCTAAGACTGTTCTTGTGGAATTTGCAAAGTGATATTTGGAAGCCCATAGAGGCTATGGTGAAAAGGAAATATCTTCAGTTAAAAACTGGAAAGAAGATTTCTGAGAAACTGCTTTGTGTTCTGTTAATTCATCTCACAGAGTTACAGCTTTCCCTCAGAAGCCTTTCGCTAAGACTGTTCTTGTGGAATTTGCAAAGTGATATTTGGAAGCCCATAGAGCTATGGTGAAAAGGAAATATCTTCGTTAAAAACTGGAAAGAAGCTTTCTGAGAAACTGCTTTGTGTTCTGTTAATTCATCTCACAGAGTTACAGCTTTCCCTCAAGAAGCCTTTCACTAAGACTGTTCTTGTGGAATTTGCAAAGTGATATTTGGAAGCCCATAGAGGGCTATGGTGAAAAGGAAATATCTTCCGTTAAAAACTGGAAAGAAGCTTTCTGAGAAACTGCTTTGTGTTCTGTTAATTCATCTCACAGAGTTACAGCTTTCCCCTCAAAAGCCTTTCGCTAAGACTGTTCTTGTGGAATTTGCAAAGTGATATTTGGAAGCCCATGAGGGCTATGGTGAAAAGGAAATATCTTCAGTTAAAAACTGGAAAGAAGCTTTCTGAGAAACTGCTTTGTGTTCTGTTAATTCATCTCACAGAGTTACAGCTTTCCCTCAAGAAGCCTTTCGCTAAGACTGTTCTTGTGGAATTTGCAAAGTGATATTTGGAAGCCCATAGAGGGCTATGGTGAAAAGGAAATATCCTAAGATAAAACTGAAAGAAGCTTTCTGAGAAACTGCTTTGTGTTCTGTTAATTCATCTCACAGAGTTACAGCTTTCCCTCAAGAAGCCTTCACTAAGACTGTTCTTGTGGAATTTGCAAAGTGATATTTGGAAGCCCATAGAGGCTATGGTGAAAAGGAAATATCTTCCGTTAAAAACTGGAAAGAAGCTTTCTGAGAAACTGCTTTGTGTTCTGTTAATACATCTCACAGAGTTACAGCTTTCCCTCAAGAAGCCTTTCGCTAAGACTGTTCTTGTGGATTTGCAAAGTGATATTTGGAAGCCCATAGAGGGCTATGGTGAAAAGGAAATATCTTCAGTTAAAAACTGGAAAGAAGCTTTCTGAGAAACTGCTTTGTGTTCTGTTAATTCATCTCACAGAGTTACAGCTTTCCCTCAAGAAGCCTTTCACTAAGACTGTTCTTGTGAAATTTGCAAAGTGATATTTGGAAGCCCATAGAGGGCTATGGTGAAAAAGAAATATCTTCAGTTAAAAACTGGAAAGAAGCTTTCTGAGAAACTGCTTTGTGTTCTGTTAATTCATCTCACAGAGTTACAGCTTTCCTCAAGAAGCCTTTCACTAAGACTGTTCTTGTGGATTTGCAAAGTGATATTTGGAAGCCCATAGAGGGCTATGGTGAAAAAAATATCTTCCGTTAAAAACTGGAAAGAAGCTTTCTGAGAAACTGCTTTGTGTTCTGTTAAT
>JAKFHT010000482.1:0-60862 GCA_023783455.1 Erythrocebus patas
AATTCGTCTCACAGAGTTACATCTTTCCCTTCAAGAAGCCTTTCGCTAAGGCTGTTCTTGTGGTATTGGCAAAGGGATACTTGGAAGCCCATAGAGGGCTATGGTGAAAAAGTAAATATCTTCCGTTAAAAACTGGAAAGAAGCTTTCTGAGAAACTGCTCTGTGTTCTGTTAATTCATCTCACAGAGTTACATCTTTCCGTTAAAGGAAGCCTTTCGCTAAGGCTGTTCTTGTGGTATTGGCAAAGGGATATTTGCAAGCCCATAGAGCCCTATGTTGAAAAAGGAAATATCTTCCGTTCTAACCTGGAAAGGAGCATTCAGAGAAACTGCTCTGTGTTCTGTTAATTCATCTAACAGAGTTACATCTTTCCCTTCAAGAAGCCTTTCCCTAAGTCTGTTCTTGTGGAATTGGCAAAGGGATATTTGGAAGCCCATAGAGGGCTATGGTGAAAAAGGAATTATCTTCCGTTCTAACCTGGAAAGAAGCTTTCAGAGAAACTGCTCCGTGTTCTGTTAATTCATCTCACAGAGTTACATCTTTCCCTTCAAGAAGCCTTTCGCTAAGGCTCTTCTTGTGGTATTGGCAAAGTGATATTTGGAAGCCCTTAGAGGGCTATGGTGAAAAAGTAAATATCTTCCGTTAAAAACTGGAAAGAAGCTTTCTGAGAAACTGCTCTGTGTTCTGTTAATTCATCTCACAGAGTTACATCTTTCCGTACAAGAAGCCTTTCCCTAAGTCTGTTCTTGTGGAATTGGCAAAGGGATATTTGGAAGCCCATAGAGGGCTAAGGTGAAAAAGGAAATATCTTCCGTTCAAAACCGGAAAGAAGCTTTCTGAGAAACTTCTCTGTGTTCTGTTAATTCATCTCACAGAGTTACATCTTTCCCTTCAAGAAGCCTTTCGCTAAGGGTCTTCTTGTGGAATTGGCAAGGGATATTTGGAAGGCCATAGAGGGCTATGGTGAAAAAGGAAATATCTTCCGTTCAAAACTGGAAGGAAGCTTTCTGAGAAACTGCTCTGTGTTCTCTTAATTCATCTCACAGAGTTACATCTTTCCTTCAAAAAGCCTTTCGCTAAGGCTGTTCTTCTGTAATTGGCAAAGGATATTTGGAAGCCCATAGAGGCTATGGTGAAAAAGGAAATATCTTCCGCTCAAAACTGGAAAGAAGCTTTCTGAGAAACTGCTCTGTGTTCTGTTAATTCATCTCACAGAGTTACATCTTTCCTTCAAGAAGCCTTTCGCTAAGGCTATTCTGTGGAATTGGCAAAGGATATTTGGAAGCCCATAGAGGGCTATGGTGAAAAGGAAATATCTTCCGATCAAAACTGGAAAGATGATTTGAGAAACTGCTCTGTGTTCTGTTAATTCATCTCACAGAGTTACATATTTCCCTTCAAGAAGCCTTTCGCTAAGGCTGTTCTTGTGGAATTGGCAAAGGATATTTGGAAGCCCTAGAGGGCTATGGTGAAAAGGAAATATCTTCGCTCAAAACTGGAAAGAAGTTTTCTGAGAAACTGCTCTGTGTTCTGTTAATTCATCTCACAGAGTTACATCTTTCCTTCAAGAAGCCTTCGCTAAGGCTGTTCTTGTGGAATTGGCAAGGATATTTGGAAGCCCATAGAGGGCTATGGTGAAAAGGAAATATCTTCCGCTCAAAACTGGAAAGAAGCTTTCTGAGAAACTGCTCTGTGTTCTGTTAATTCATCTCACAGAGTTACATCTTTCCTTCAAGAAGCCTTCGCTAAGGCTGTTCTTGTGGAATTGGCAAAGGATATTTGGAAGCCCAGAGGGCTATGGTGAAAAAGGAAATATCTTCCGCTTCAAAACTGGAAAGAAGCTTGAGAAACTGCTCTGTGTTCTGTTAATTCATCTCACAGAGTTACATCTTTCCTTCAAGAAGCCTTTCGCTAAGGCTGTTCTTGTGGAATTGGCAAAGGGATATTTGGAAGCCCATAGAGGGCTATGGTGAAAAGGAAATATCTTCCGTTCAAAACTGAAAGAAGCTTTCTGAGAAACTGCTCTGTGTTCTGTTAATTCATCTCACAGAGTTACATCTTTCCTTCAAGAAGCCTTCGCTAAGGCTGTTCTTGTGGAATTGGCAAAGTGATATTTGGAAGCCCATAGAGGGCTATGGTGAAAAGGAAATATCTTCCATTCAAAACTGGAAAGAAGCTTTCTGAGAAACTGCTCTGTGTTCTGTTAATTCATCTCACAGAGTTACATCTTTCCCTTCAAGAAGCCTTTCGCTAAGGCTGTTCTTGTGGAATTGGCAAGGATATTTGGAAGCCCATAGAGGGCTATGGTGAAAAAGGAAATATCTTCCGTTCAAAACTGGAAAGAAGCTTTCTGAGAAACTGCTCTGTGTTCTGTTAATTCATCTCACAGAGTTACATCTTTCCTTCAAGAAGCCTTTCGCTAAGGCTGTTCTTGTGGAATTGGCAAAGGATATTTGGAAGCCCATAGAGGGCTATGGTGAAAAAGGAAATATCTTCCATCAAAACTGGAAAGAAGCTTGAGAAACTGCTCTGTGTTCTGTTAATTCATCTCACAGAGTTACATCTTTCCCTTCAAGAAGCCTTTCGCTAAGGCTGTTCTTGTGGAATTGGCAAAGGATATTTGGAAGCCCATAGAGGGCTATGGTGAAAAGGAAATATCTTCCGCTCAAAACTGGAAAGAAGCTTTCTGAGAAACTGCTCTGTGTTCTGTTAATTCATCTCACAGAGTTACATCTTTCCTTCAAGAAGCCTTTCCTAAGGCTGTTCTTGTGGAATTGGCAAAGGGATATTTGGAAGCCCATAGAGGCTATGGTGAAAAAGGAAATATCTTCCGTTCAAAACTGGAAAGAAGCTTTCTGAGAAACTGCTCTGTGTTCTGTTAATTCATCTCACAGAGTTACATCTTTCCTTCAAGAAGCCTTTCGCTAAGGCTGTAGTTCTTGTGGAATTGGCAAAGGATATTTGGAAGCCCATAGAGGGCTATGGTGAAAAAGGAAATATCTTCCGCTCAAAACTGAAAGAAGCTCTCTGAGAAACTGCTCTGTGTTCTGTTAATTCATCTCACAGAGTTACATCTTTCCCTTCAAGAAGCCTTTCGCTAAGGCTGTTCTTGTGGAATTGGCAAAGGATATTTGGAAGCCCATAGAGGCTATGGTGAAAAAGGAAATATCTTCCGCTTCAAAACTGGAAAGAAGCTTGAGAAACTGCTCTGTGTTCTGTTAATTCATCTCACAGAGTTACATCTTTCCTTCAAGAAGCCTTTCGCTAAGGCTCTTCTTGTGGAATTGGCAAAGGATATTTGGAAGCCCATAGAGGCTATGGTGAAAAAGGAAATATCTTCCGCTCAAAACTGGAAAGAAGCTTGAGAAACTGCTCTGTGTTCTGTTAATTCATCTCACAGAGTTACATCTTTCCTTCAAGAAGCCTTTCGCTAAGGCTGTTCTTGTGGAATTGGCAAAGGATATTTGGAAGCCCATAGAGGGCTATGGTGAAAAGGAAATATCTTCCGCTCAAAACTGGAAAGAAGCTGACTGAGAAACTGCTCTGTGTTCTGTTAATTCATCTCACAGAGTTACATCTTTCCCTTCAAGAAGCCTTTCGCTAAGGCTGTTCTTGTGGAATTGGCAAAGGATATTTTAAGCCCATAGAGGGCTATGGTGAAAAAGGAACTTCCGCTCAAAACTGGAAAGAAGCTTGAGAAACTGCTCTGTGTTCTGTTAATTCATCTCACAGAGTTACATCTTTCCCTTCAAGAAGCCTTTCGCTAAGGCTGTTCTTGTGGAATTGGCAAAGGATATTTGGAAGCCCATAGAGGGCTATGGTGAAAAGGAAATATCTTCCGCTCAAAACTGGAAAGAAGCTTTCTGAGAAACTGCTCTGTGTTGTATTAATTCATCTCACAGAGTTACATCTTTCCCTTAAGAAGCCTTTCGCTAAGGCTGTTCTTGTGGAATTGGCAAAGGGATATTTGGAAGCCCATAGAGGGCTATGGTGAAAAAGGAAATATCTTCCGTTCAAAACTGGAAAGAAGCTTTCTGAGAAACTGCTCTGTGTTCTGTTAATTCATCTCACAGAGTTACATCTTTCCTTCAAGAAGCCTTCGCTAAGGCTGTTCTTGTGGAATTGGCAAAGGATATTTGGAAGCCCATAGAGGGCTATGGTGAAAAGGAAATATCTTCCGTTAAAACTGGAAAGAAGCTTTCTGAGAAACTGCTCTGTGTTCTGTTAATTCATCTCACAGAGTTACATCTTTCCTTCAAAGCCTTCGCTAAGGCTGTTCTTGTGGTATTGGCAAAGGGATATTTGCAAGCCCATAGAGCCCTATGTTGAAAAAGGAAATATCTTCCGTTCAAAACTGGAAAGAAGCTTTCTGAGAAACTGCTCTGTGTTCTGTTAATTCATCTCACAGAGTTACATCTTTCCTTCAAGAAGCCTTTCCTAAGGCTGTTCTTGTGAATTGGCAAAGGATATTTGGAAGCCCATAGAGGGCTATGGTGAAAAGGAAATATCTTCCGCTCAAAACTGGAAAGAAGCTTTCAGAGAAACTGCTCTGTGTTCTGTTAATTCATCTCACAGAGTTACATCTTCCTTCAAGAAGCCTTCGCTAAGGCTCTTCTTGTGGTATTGGCAAGGATATTTGGAAGCCCATAGAGGGCTATGGTGAAAAAGGAAATATCTTCCGTTCAAAACTGGAAAGAAGCTTTCTGAGAAACTGCTCTGTGTTCTGTTAATTCATCTCACAGAGTTACATCTTTCCTTCAAGAAGCCTTTCGCTAAGGCTGTTCTTGTGGAATTGGCAAAGGGATATTTGAAGCCCATAGAGGGCTATGGTGAAAAGGAAATATCTTCCGCTCAAAACTGGAAAGAAGCTTTCTGAGAAACTGCTCTGTGTTCTGTTAATTCATCTCACAGAGTTACATCTTTCCCTTCAAGAAGCCTTTCGCTAAGGCTGTTCTTGTGGAATTGGCAAAGGATATTTGGAAGCCATAGAGGCTATGGTGAAAAAGGAAATATCTTCCGTTCAAAACTGGAAAGAAGCTTTCTGAGAAACTGCTCTGTGTTCTGTTAATTCATCTCACAGAGTTACATCTTTCCCTTCAAAAGCCTTTCGCTAAGGCTGTTCTTGTGGAATTGGCAAGTGATATTTGGAAGCCCATAGAGGGCTATGGTGAAAAGGAAATATCTTCCGTTCAAAACTGGAAAGAAGCTTGAGAAACTGCTCTGTGTTCTGTGAATTCATCTCACAGAGTTACATCTTTCCTTCAAGAAGCCTTTCGCTAAGGCTGTTCTTGTGGAATTGGCAAAGGATATTTGGAAGCCCTAGAGGGCTATGGTGAAAAGGAAATATCTTCCGCTCAAAACTGGAAAGATGATTTCTGAGAAACTGCTCTGTGTTCTGTTAATTCATCTCACAGAGTTACATATTTCCCTTCAAGAAGTTTCGCTAAGGCTGTTCTTGTGGAATTGGCAAAGGATATTTGGAAGCCCATAGAGGGCTATGGTGAAAAGGAAATATCTTCCGCTCAAAACTGGAAAGAAGCTTTCTGAGAAACTGCTCTGTGTTCTGTTAATTCATCTCACAGAGTTACATCTTTCCCTTCAAGAAGCCTTTGCTAAGGCTGTTCTTGTAATTGGCAAAGGGATATTTGGAAGCCCATAGAGGGCTATGGTGAAAAGGAAATATCTTCCGTTCAAAACTGGAAAGAAGCTTGAGAAACTGCTCTGTGTTCTGTTAATTCATCTCACAGAGTTACATCTTTCCCTTCAAGAAGCCTTTCGCTAAGGCTGTTCTTGTGGAATTGGCAAAGGATATTTGGAAGCCCATAGAGGCTAGGTGAAAAAGGAAATATCTTCCGCTCAAAACTGGAAAGAAGCTTTCTGAGAAACTGCTCTGTGTTCTGTTAATTCATCTCACAGAGTTACATCTTTCCTTCAAGAAGCCTTTCGCTAAGGCTGTTCTTGTGGAATTGGCAAAGGATATTTGGAAGCCCATAGAGGGCTATGGTGAAAAAGGAAATATCTTCCGCTCAAAACTGGAAAGAAGCTTTCTGAGAAACTGCTCTGTGTTCTGTTAATTCATCTCACAGAGTTACATCTTTCCCTTCAAGAAGCCTTTCGCTAAGGCTGTTCTTGTGGAATTGGCAAAGGATATTTGCAAGCCCATAGAGGGCTATGGTGAAAAGGAAATATCTTCCGTTCAAAACTGGAAAGAAGCTTCTGAGAAACTGCTCTGTGTTCTGTTAATTCATCTCACAGAGTTACATCTTTCCCTTCAAGAAGCCTTTCGCTAAGGCTCTTCTTGTGGAATTGGCAAAGGATATTTGGAAGCCCATAGAGGGCTATGGTGAAAAGGAAATATCTTCCGCTTCAAAACTGGAAAGAAGCTTGAGAAACTGCTCTGTGTTCTGTTAATTCATCTCACAGAGTTACATCTTTCCTTCAAGAAGCCTTTCGCTAAGGCTCTTCTAGTGGAATTGGCAAGGATATTTGGAAGCCCAGAGGGCTATGGTGAAAAGGAAATATCTCCGTTCAAAACTGGAAAGAAGCTTGAGAAACTGCTCTGTGTTCTGTTAATTCATCACAGAGTTACATCTTCCCTTCAAGAAGCCTTTCGCTAAGGCTGTTCTTGTGGAATTGGCAAAGGGATATTTGGAAGCCCATAGAGGGCTATGGTGAAAAAGAAATATCTTCCGCTCAAAACTGGAAAGAAGCTGACTGAGAAACTGCTCTGTTCTGTTAATTCATCTCACAGAGTTACATCTTACCTTCAAGAAGCCTTCGCTAAGGCTGTTCTTGTGGAATTGGCAAAGGATATTTTAAAGCCCATAGAGGGCTATGGTGAAAAGGAAATATCTTCCGCTCAAAACTGGAAAGAAGCTTTCTGAGAAACTGCTCTGTGTTCTGTTAATTCATCTCACAGAGTTACATCTTTCCTTCAAGAAGCCTTTCGCTAAGGCTGTTCTTGTGGAATTGGCAAAGGATATTTGGAAGCCCATAGAGGGCTATGGTGAAAAAGGAAATATCTTCCGTTCAAAACTGGAAAGAAGCTTGAGAAACTGCTCTGTGTTCTATTAATTCATCTCACAGAGTTACATCTTTCCCTTTAAGAAGCCTTTCGCTAAGGCTGTTCTTGTGGAATTGGCAAAGGATATTTGGAAGCCCATAGAGGCTATGGTGAAAAAGGAAATATCTTCCGCTCAAAACTGGAAAGAAGCTTTCTGAGAAACTGCTCTGTGTTCTCTTAATTGGTCTCACAGAGTTACATCTTTCCTTCAAGAAGCCTTCGCTAAGGCTGTTCTTGTGGTATTGGCAAAGGGATATTGGAAGCCCATAGAGGGCTATGGTGAAAAGGAAATATCTTCCGTTAAAACTGGAAAGAAGCTTTCTGAGAAACTGCTCTGTGTTCTGTTAATTCATCTCACAGAGTTACATCTTTCCTAAAGGAAGCCTTCGCTAAGGCTGTTCTTGTAATTGGCAAAGGGATATTTGGAAGCCCATAGAGCTATGTGAAAAGGAAATATCTTCCGCTCAAAACTGGAAAGAAGCATTCAGAGAAACTGCTCTGTGTTCTGTTAATTCATCTCACAGAGTTACATCTTTCCTTCAAGAAGCCTTTCCTAAGTCTGTTCTTGTGGAATTGGCAAAGGATATTTGAAGCCCATAGAGGGCTATGGTTAAAAGGAATATCTTCCTTCAAACTGGAAAGAAGCTTTCTGAGAAACTGCTCTGTGTTCTGTTAATTCATCTCACAGAGTTACATCTTTCCCTTCACAGCTTTTCGCTAAGGCTCTTCTTGTGGTAATTGGCAAAGGATATTTGGAAGCCCATAGAGGGCTATGGTGAAAAAGTAAATATCTTCCGTTAAAACTGGAAAGAAGCTTGAGAAACTGCTCTGTGTTCTGTTAATTCATCTCACAGAGTTACATCTTTCCTTCAAGAAGCCTTTCGCTAAAGTCTGTTCTTGTGGAATTGGCAAGGATATTTGGAAGCCCATAGAGGGCTAGGTGAAAAAGGAAATATCTTCCGTTCAAAACTGGAAAGAAGCTTGAGAAACTTCTCTGTGTTCTGTTAATTCATCTCACAGAGTTACATCTTTCCCTTCAAGAAGCCTTTCGCTAAGGGTCTTTCTTGTGAATTGGCAAAGGATATTTGGAAGCCCATAGAGGGCTATGGTGAAAAAGGAAATATCTTCCGTCAAAACTGGAAAGAAGCTTTCTGAGAAACTGCTCTGTGTTCTGTTAATCTATCTCACAGAGTTACATCTTTCCTTCAAAAGCCTTTCGCTAAGGCTGTTCTTGGAATTGGCAGGATATTTGGAAGCCCATAGAGGGCTATGGTGAAAAGGAAATATCTTCCGCTCAAAACTGGAAAGAAGCTTTCTGAGAAACTGCTCTGTGTTCTGTTAATTCATCTCACAGAGTTACATCTTTCCTTCAAGAAGCCTTTCTAAGGCTGTTCTTGTGGAATTGGCAAAGGATATTTGGAAGCCCATAGAGGGCTATGGTGAAAAGGAAATATCTTCCGCTCAAAACTGGAAAGAAGTTTTCTGAGAAACTGCTCTGTGTTCTGTTAATTCATCTCACAGAGTTACATCTTTCCTTTAAGAAGCCTTTCTCTAAGGCTGTTCTTGTGGAATTGGCAAAGGATATTTGGAAGCCCATAGAGGGCTATGGTGAAAAGGAAATATCTTCCGTTCAAAACTGGAAAGAAGTTTTCTGAAAACTGCTCTGTGTTCTGTTAATTCATCTCACAGAGTTACATCTTTCCTTCAAGAAGCCTTTCTAAGGCTGTTCTTGTGGAATTGGCAAAGGGATATTTGGAAGCCCATAGAGGGCTATGGTGAAAAAGGAAATATCTTCCGTTCAAAACTGGAAAGAAGCTTTCTGAGAAACTGCTCTGTGTTCTGTTAATTCATCTCACAGAGTTACATCTTTCCTTCATGAAGCCTTTCGCTAAGGCTGTTCTTGTGGAAATGGCTAAGGGTTATTTGGAACCCCTAGAGGGCTATGGTGAAAAAGGAAATATCTTCCATTCAAAACTGGAAAGAAGCTTTCTGAGAAACTGCTCTGTGTTCTGTTAATTCATCTCACGGAGTAGCATCTTTCCCTTCAAGAAGCCTTTCGCTAAGGCTGTTCTTCTGGAAATGGCAAAGTGATATTTGGAAGCCCATAGAGGGCTATTGTGAAAAAGGAATTATCTTCCGTTCTAACCTGGAAAGAAGCTTTTGGAGAGACTGCTCTGTGTTCTGTTAATTCATCTAACAGAGTTACATCTTTTCGTACAAGAAGCCTTTCCCTAAGTCTGTTCTTGTGGAATTGGCAAAGGGATATTTGGAAGCCCATAGAGGGCTACGGTGGAAAAGGAAATATCTTCCGTTCAAAAGTGGAAAGAAGCTGGGATATGGTGAAAAAGGAAATATGATCCGTTCAAAACTGGAAAGAAGCTTTCTGAGAAACACTCTGTGTTCTGTTAATTCATCTCACAGATTTACATCTTTCCCTTCAAGAAGCCTTTCGCTAAGGCTATTCTTGTGCAATTGGCAACGGGGTATTTGGAAGCCCAAAGAGGGCTATGGTGAAAAAGGAAATATCTTCCGTTCAAAACTGGAAAGAAGCTTTCTGAGAAACTACTCTGTGTTCTAATAATTCATCTCACAGAGTTACATATTTCCCTTCAAGAAGCCTTTCGCTAAGGCTGTTCTTGTGGAATTGGCAAAGGGATATTTGGAAGCCCATAGAGGGCTATGGTGAAAAACGAAATATCTTCCATTCAAAACTTGAAAGAAGCTTTCTGAGAAACTGCTCTGTGTTCTGTTAATTCATCTCACAGAGTTACATCTTTCCCTTCAAGAAGCCTTTCACTAAGCCAGCTCTTGTGGAATTGGCAAAGGGATATTTGGAAGCCCATAGATGGCTATGGTGAAAAAGGAAATATCTTCCGTTCAAAGCTGGAAAGAATCTTTCTGAGAAACTGCTCTGTGTTCTGTTAATTCATCTCACAGAGTTACATCTTACCTTCAAGAAGCCTTTCGCTAAGCCTGCTCTTGTGGAATTGGCAAAGGGATATTTGAAAGCCCATAGAGGCTTATGGTGAAAAAGGAAATATCTTCCGTTCAAAACTGGAAAGAAGCTTTCTGAGAAACTGCTCTGTGTTCTGTTAATTCATCTCACAGAGTTACATCTTTCCTTCAAGAGGCCTTTTGCTAAGGCTGTTCGTGAATTGGCAAAGGATATTTGGAAGCCATAGAGGGCTATGGTGAAAAAGGAAATATCTTCCGTTCAAAACTGGAAAGAAGCTTTCTGAGAAACTGCTCTGTGTTCTGTTAATTCATCTCACAGAGTTACATCTTTCCTTCAAGAAGCCTTTCGCTAAGGCTGTTCTTGTGGAATTGGCAAAGGGATATTTGGAAGCCCATAGAGGCTATGGTGAAAAGAAATATCTTCCGTTCAAAACTGGAAAGAAGGTTTCTGAGAAACTGCTCTGTGTTCTGTTAATATCATCTCACAGAGTTACATCTTTCCCTTCAAGAAGCCTTTCGCTAAGGCTCTTCTTGTGGAATTGGCAAAGGATATTTGGAAGCCCATAGAGGGCTATGGTGAAAAAGGAAATATCTTCGTTCAAAACTGGAAAGAAGCTTTCTGAGAAACTGCTCTGTGTTCTGTTAATTCATCTCACAGAGTTACATCTTTCCTTCAGAAGCCTTTCCTTCAAGGCTGCTCTTTTGGAATTGGCAAAGGGATATTTGGAAGCCCATAGAGGGCTATGGTGAAAAAGGAAATATCTTCGTTCAAAACTGGAAAGAAGCTGGGATTCTGAGGAAATATGTTCCGTTCAAAACTGGAAAAAGCTTTCTGAGAACACTCTGTGTTCTGTTAATTCATCTCACAGAGTTACATCTTTTCCTTCCTGTTCTTGTGTAATTGGCAGCCCATAGAGGGCTATGTGAAAAGGAAATATCTTCCGTTCAAAACTGGAAGAAGCTTTCTGAGAAACTGCTCTGTTAATTCATCTCACAGAGTTACATCTTTCCCTTCAAGAAGCCTTTAAAGGCTGTTCTTGTGGAATTGGCAAAGGGATATTTGGAAGCCCTTAGAGGCTATGGTGAAAAGGAAATATCTTCCGTTCAAAACTGGAAAGAAGCTTTCTGAGAAACTGCTCTGTGTTCTGTTAATTCATCACAGAGTTACATCTTTCCCTTCAAAGCCTTTCGCTAAGGCTGTTCTTGTGGAATTGGCAAAGTGATATTTGGAAGCCCATAGAGGGCTATGGTGAAAAGAAATATCTTCCGTTCAAAACTGGAAAGAAGCTTTCTGAGAAACTGCTCTGTGTTCTGTTAATTCATCTCACAGAGTTACATCTTTCCCTTCAGAAGCCTTTCGCTAAGGCTGTTCTTGTGGAATTGGCAAAGGGATATTTGGAAGCCCATAGAGGCTATGGTGAAAAATATCTTCCGTTCAAAACTGGAAAGAAGCTTTCTGAGAAACTGCTCTGTGTTCTGTTAATTCATCTCACAGAGTTACATCTTTCCTTCAAGAAGCCTTTCGCTAAGGCTGTTCTTGTGGAATTGGCAAAGGATATTTGGAAGCCCATAGAGGGCTATGGTGAAAAGGAAATATCTTCCGTTCAAAACTGGAAGAAGCTTTCTGAGAAACTGCTCTGTGTTCTGTTAATTCATCTCACAGAGTTACATCTTTCCCTTCAAGAAGCCTTTCGCTAAGGCTGTTCTTGTGGAATTGGCAAAGGGATATTTGGAAGCCCATAGAGGGCTATGG
Source organism: Erythrocebus patas (assembly GCA_023783455.1). Taxonomy (NCBI): domain Eukaryota; kingdom Metazoa; phylum Chordata; class Mammalia; order Primates; family Cercopithecidae; genus Erythrocebus; species Erythrocebus patas. Next base: position 11,772 of record JAKFHT010000482.1, read on the forward strand.
TGAAAAAGGAAATATCTTCCGTTCAAAACTGGAAAGAAACTTTCTGAGAAACTGCTCTGTGTTCTGTTAATTCATCTCACAGAGTTACATCTTTCCCTTCAAGAAGCCTTTCCCTAAGGCTGTTCTTGTGGAATTGGCAAAGGGATATTTGGAAGCCCATAGAGGGCTATGGTGAAAAGGAAATATCTTCCGTTCAAAACTGGAAAGAAGCTTTCTGAGAAACTGCTCTGTGTTCTGTTAATTCATCTCACAGAGTTACATCTTTCCCTTCAAAAGCCTTTCGCTAAGGCTGTTCTTGTGGAATTGGCAAGGGATATTTGAAAGCCCATAGAGGGCTATGGTGAAAAAGGAAATATCTTCCGTTCAAAACTGGAAAGAAGCTTTCTGAGAAACTGCTCTGTGTTCTGTTAATTCATCTCACAGAGTTACATCTTTCCCTTCAAGAAGCCTTTCGCTAAGGCTGTTCTTGTGGAATTAGCAAAGGGATATTTGGAAGCCCATAGAGGGCTATGGTGAAAAAATAAATATCTTCCGTTCAAAACTGGAAAGAAGCTTTCTGAGAAACTGCTCTGTGTTCTGTTAATTCATCTCACAGAGTTACATCTTTCCCTTCAAGAAGCCTTTCGCTAAGGCTCTTCTTGTGGAATTGGCAAAGGGATATTTGGAAGCCCATAGAGGGCTATGGTGAAAAGGAAATATCTTCCGTTCAAAACTGGAAAGAAGCTTTCTGAGAAACTGCTCTGTGTTCTGTTAATTCATCTCACAGAGTTACATCTTTCCCTTCAAGAAGCCTTTCGCTAAGGCTGTTCTTGTGGAATTGGCAAAGGATATTTGGAAGCCCATAGAGCTATGGTGAAAAAAATATCTTCCGTTCAAAACTGGAAAGAAGCTTTCTGAGAAACTGCTCCGTGTTCTGTTAATTCATCTCACAGAGTTACATCTTTCCCTTCAAGAAGCCTTTCGCTAAGGCTGTTCTTGTGGAATTGGCAAAGGGATATTTGGAAGCCCATAGATGGCTATGGTGAAAAGGAAATATCTTCCGTTCAAAACTGGAAAGAAGCTTTCTGAGAAACTGCTCTGTGTTCTGTTAATTCATCTCACAGAGTTACATCTTTCCCTTCAAGAAGCCTTCTAAGGCTGTTCTTGTGGAATTGGCAAAGGATATTTGGAAGCCCATAGGGCTATGGTGAAAAGGAAATATCTTCCGTTCAAAACTGGAAGAAGCTTTCTGAGAAACTGCTCTGTGTTCTGTTAATTCATCTCACAGAGTTACATCTTTCCCTTCAAAAGCCTTTCGCTAAGGCTGTTCTTGTGGAATTGGCAAAGGATATTTGGAAGCCCATAGAGGGCTATGGTGAAAAATATCTTCCGTTCAAAACTGGAAAGAAGCTTTCTGAGAAACTGCTCTGTGTTCTGTTAATTCATCTCACAGAGTTACATCTTTCCTTCAAAAGCCTTTCGCTAAGGCTGTTCTTGTGGAATTGGCAAAGGATATTTGGAAGCCCATAGAGGGCTATGGTGAAAAGGAAATATCTTCCGTTCAAAACTGGAAAGAAGCTTTCTGAGAAACTGCTCTGTGTTCTGTTAATTCATCTCACAGAGTTACATCTTTCCTTCAAGAAGCCTTTCGCTAAGGCTGTTCTTGTGGTATTGGCAAAGGATATTTGGAAGCCCATAGAGGGCTATGGTGAAAAAGGAAATATCTTCCGTTCAAAACTGGAAAGAAGCTTTCAGAGAAACTGCTCTGTGTTCTGTTAATTCATCTCACAGAGTTACATCTTTCCCTTCAAAAGCCTTTCGCTAAGGCTGTTCTTGTGGAATTGGCAAAGGATATTTGGAAGCCCATAGAGGCTATGGTGAAAAAGGAATTATCTTCCGTTCTAACCTGGAAAGAAGCTTTCAGAGAAACTGCTCTGTGTTCTGTTAATTCATCTCACAGAGTTACATCTTTCCTTCAAGAAGCCTTTCTAAGGCTGTTCTTGTGGAATTGGCAAAGTGATATTTGGAAGCCCATAGGGCTATGGTGAAAAAGGAAATATCTTCCGTTAAAACTGGAAAGAAGCTTTCTGAGAAACTGCTCTGTGTTCTGTTAATTCATCTCACAGAGTTACATCTTTCCCTTCAAGAACCCTTTCGCTAAGGCTGTTCTTGTGGAATTGGCAAAGTGATATTTGGAAGCCCATAGAGGGCTATGGTGAAAAAGGAAATATCTTCTGTTCAAAACTGGAAAGAAGCTTTCTGAGAAACTGCTCTGTGTTCTGTTAATTCATCTCACAGAGTTACATCTTTCCCTTCAAGAAGCCTTTCGCTAAGGCTGTTCTTGCGGAATTGGTAAAGGGATATTTGGAAGCCCTTAGAGGGCTATGGTGAAAAGGGAAATATCTTCCGTTCAAAACTGGAAGGAAGCTTTCTGAGAAACTGCTCTGTGTTCTGTTAATTCATCTCACAGAGTTACATCTTTCCCTTCAAAATGCCTTTTGCTAAGGCTGTTCTTCTGGAATTGGCAAAGTGAATTTGGAAGCCCATAGAGGGCTATGGTGAAAAAGGAAATATCTTCTGTTCAAAACTGGAAAGAAGCTTTCTGAGAAACTGCTCCGTGTTCTGTTAATTCATCTCACAGTGTTACATGTTTCCCTTCAAGAAGCCTTTGCTAAGGCTATTCTTGTGGAATTGGCAAAGGATATTTGGAAGCCCTTAGAGGGCTATGGTGAAAAGGAAATATCTTCCGTTCAAAACTGGAAAGATGATTTCTGAGAAACTGCTCTGTGTTCTGTTAATTCATCTCACAGAGTTACATCTTTCCTTCAAAGCCTTTCGCTAAGGCTGTTCTTGTGGAATTGGCAAAGGATATTTGGAAGCCCATAGAGGGCTATGGTGAAAAATATCTTCCGTTCAAAACTGGAAGAAGCTTTCTGAGAAACTGCTCTGTGTTCTGTTAATTCATCTCACAGAGTTACATCTTTCCCTTTAAGAAGCCTTTCTCTAAGGCTGTTCTTGTGGAATTGGCAAAGGGATATTTGGAAGCCCATAGAGGGCTATGGTGAAAAGGAAATATCTTCCGTTCGAAACTGGAAAGAAGTTTTCTGAAAAGCTGCTCTGTGTTCTGTTAATTCATCTCACAGAGTTACGTCTTTCCCTTCAAGAAGCCTTTCGCTAAGGCTGTTCTTGTGGAATTGGCAAAGGGATATTTGGAAGCCCATAGAGGGCTATGGTGAAAAAAAATATCTTCCGTTCAAAACTGGAAAGAAGCTTTCTGAGAAACTGCTCTGTGTTCTGTTAATTCATCTCACAGAGTTACATCTTTTCCTTCAAGCAGCCTTTCGCTAAGGCTGTTCTTGTGGAAATGGCAAAGGGTTATTTGGAAGCCCATAGAGGGCTATGGTGAAAAAGTGAATATCTTCCGTTCAATACTGGAAAGAAGCTTTCTGAGAAACTGCTCCGTGTTCTGTGAATTCATCTCACAGAGTTACATCTTTCCCTTCAAGAAGCCTTTCGCTATGGCTGTTCTTGTGGAATTGGCAAAGGGATATTTGGAAGCCCATAGAGGGCTATGGTGAAAACGGAAATATCTTCCGTTCAAAACTGGAAAGAAGCTTTCTGAGAAACTGCTCTGTGTTCTGTTAATTCATCTCACAGAGTTACATCTTTCCCTTCAAGAAGCCTTTCACTAAGGCTGTTCTTGTGGAATTGGCAAAGGGATATTTGGAAGCCCATAGAGGGCTATGGTGAAAAAGGAAATATCTTCCGTTCAAAACTGGAAAGAAGCTTGAGAAACTGCTCTGTGTTCTGTGAATTCATCTCACAGATTTACATCTTTCCCTTCAAGAAGCCTTTCGCTAAGGCTGTTCTTGTGGAATTGGCAAAGGGATATTTGGAAGCCCATAGAGGGCTATGGTGAAAAAGGAAATATCTTCCGTTCAAAACTGGAAAGAAGCTTTCTGAGAAACTGCTCTGTGTTCTAATAATTCATCTCACAGAGTTACATCTTTCCTTCAAAGCCTTTCGCTAAGGCTGTTCTTGTGGAATTGGCAAGGATATTTGGAAGCCCATAGAGGCTATGGTGAAAAAAAATATCTTCCATTCAAAACTGGAAAGAAGCTTTCTGAGAAACTGCTCTGTGTTCTGTTAATTCATCTCACAGAGTTACATCTTTCCCTTCAAGAAGCCTTTCGCTAAGGCTGCTCTTGTGGAATTGGCAAAGGATATTTGGAAGCCCATAGATGGCTATGGTGAAAAAGGAAATATCTTCCGTTCAAAGCTGGAAAGAATCTTTCTGAGAAACTGCTCTGTGTTCTGTTAATTCATCTCACAGAGTTACATCTTACCTTCAAGAAGCCTTTCGCTAAGCCTGCTCTTGTGGAATTGGCAAAGGGATATTTGAAAGCCCATAGAGGCTTATGGTGAAAAAGGAAATATCTTCCGTTCAAAACTGGAAAGAAGCTTTCTGAGAAACACTCTGTATTCTGTTAATTCATCTCACAGAGTTACATCTTTCCTTTCAAGAGGCCTTTTGCTAAGGCTGTCCTCGTGCAATTGCGAAAGGGGTATTTGGAAGCCCAAAGAGGGCTATGGTGAAAAAGGAAATATCTTCCATTCAAAACTGGAAAGAAGCTTTCTGAGAAACTGCTCTGTGTCCTGTTAATTCATCTCACAGACTTACATCTTTCCCTTCAAGAAGCCTTTCGCTAAGGCTGTTCTTGTGGAATTGGCAAAGGGATATTTGGAAGCCCTTAGAGGGCTATGGTGAAAAAGGAAATATCTTCCGTTCAAAACTGGAAAGAAGCTTTCTGAGAAAATGCTCTGTGTTCTGTTAATTCATCTCACAGAGTTACACCTTTCCCTTCAAGAAGCCTTTCGCTAAGGCTGTTCTTGTGGAATTGGCAAAGGGATATTTGGAAGCCCATAGAGGGCTATGGTGAAAAAGAAATATCTTCCGTTCAAAACTGGAAAGAAGGTTTCTTAGAAACTGCTCTGTGTTCTGTTAATATATCTCACAGAGTTACATCTTTCCCTTCAAGAAGCCTTTCGCTAAGGCTCTTCTTGTGGAATTGGCAAAGTGATATTTGGAAGCCCATAGAGGGCTATGGTGAAAAAGGAAATATCTTCCGTTCAAAACTGGAAAGAAGCTTTCTGAGAAACTACTCTGTGTTCTGTTAATTCATCTCACAGAGTTACATATTTCCCTTCAGGAAGCCTTTCGCTAAGCCTGCTCTTTTGGAATTGGCAAAGGGATATTTGGAAGCCCATAGAGGGCTACGGTGAAAAAGGAAATATGTTTCGTTCAAAACTGGAAAGAAGCTGGGATATGGTGAAAAAGGAAATATGTTCCGTTCAAAACTGGAAAGAAGCTTTCTGAGAAACTGCTCTGTGTTCTGTTAATTCATCTCACAGAGTTACATCTTTCCCTTCAAGAAGCCTTTCGCTAAGGCTGTTCTTGTGTAATTGGCAAGTGATATTTGGAAGCCATAGAGCTATGTTGAAAAAGGAAATATCTTCCTTTCAAAACTGGAAAGAAAGTTTCTGAGAAACTGCTCTGTGTTTTGTTAATTCATCTCACAGAGTTACATCTTTCCCTGCAAGAAGCGTTTCGCTAAGCCTGCTCTTGTGGAATTGGCAAAGGGATATTTGGAAGCCCTTAGAGGGCTATGGTGAAAAAGGAAATATCTTCCGTTCAAAACTGGAAAGAATCTTTCTGAGAAACTGCTCTGTGTCCGGTTAATTCATCACACTGAGTTACATCTTTCCCTTCAAGAAGCCTTTCGCTAAGGCTGTTCTTGTGGAATTGGGAAAGTGATATTTGGAAGCCCATAGGGGGCTATGGTGTAAAAAGAAATATCTTCCGTTCAAAACTCGAAAGAAGCTTTTTGAGAAACTGCTCTGTGTTCTGTTAATTCATCTCACAGAGTTACATCTTTCCCTTCAAGAAGCCTTTCGCTAAGGCTGTTCTTGTGGAATTGGCAAAGTGATATTTGGAAGCCCATAGACGGCTATGGCGAAAAACGAAATATCTTCCGATCAAAACTGGAAAGAAGCTTTCTGAGTAACTGCTCTGTGTTCTGTTAATTCATCTCACAGATTTACATCTTTCCCTTCAAGAAGCCTTTCGCTAAGGCTGATCTTGTGAAATTGGCCAAGTGATATTTGGAAGCCCATAGAGGGCTATGGTGAAAAAGGAAATATCTTCCGTTCAAAACTGGAAGGAAGCTTTCTGAGAAACTGCTCTGTGTTCTGTGAATTCATCTCACAGAGTTACATCTTTCCCTACAAGAAGCCTTTCGCTAAGGCTGTTCTTGTGGTATTGGCAAGTGATATTTGGAAGCCCATAGAGCCCTATGGTTGAAAAAGGAAATATCTTCCGTTCAAAACTGGAAAGAAGCTTTCTGAGAAACTGCTCTGTGTTCTGTTAATTCATCTCACAGAGTTACATCTTTTCCTTCAAGAAGCCTTTCGCTAAGGCTCTTCTTGTGGAATTGGCAAAGGGATGTTTGGAAGCCTATAGCGGGCTATGGTGAAAAAGGAAATATCTTCCGTTCAAAACTGGAAAGAAGCTTTCTGAGAAGCTACTCTGTGTTCTGTTAATTCATCTCACAGAATTACGTCTTTCCCTTCAAGAAGCCTTTCGGTAAGGCTGTTCTTCTGTAATTGGCAAAGTGATATTTGGAATCCCATAGAGGGCTATGGTGAAAAAGGAAATATCTTCCGTTCAAAACTGGAAAGAAGCTTTCTGAGAAACTGCTCTGTGTTCTGTTAATTCATCTCACAGAGTTACATCTTTCCCTTCAAAAGCCTTTCGCTAAGGCTGTTCTTGTGGTATTGGCAAAGGATATTTGGAAGCCCATAGGGGCTATGGTGAAAAGTAAATACCTTCCGTTAAAAGCGGAAGAAGCTTTCTGAGAAACTGCTGTGTGTTCTGTGAATTCATCTCACCGAGTTACTTCTTTCCCTTCAAGAAGCCTTTCGCTAAGGCTGTTCTTGTGGTATCGGTAAAGGGATATTTGCAAGCCCATAGAGCCCTATGTTGAAAAAGGAAATATCTTCCGTTCAAAACTGGAAAGAAGCTTTCTGAGAAACTGCTCTGTGTTATGTGAATTCATCTCACAGAGTTACATCTTTCACTTCAAGACGCCTTTCGCTAAGGCTGCTCTTGTGGAATTGGCAAAGGGATATTTGAAAGCCCATAGAGGGGTATGGTGAAAAATGAAATATCTTCCGTTCAAAACTGGAAAGAAGGATTCTGAGAAACACTCTGTATTCTGTTAATTCATCTCACAGAGTTACATCTTTCCCTTCAAGAGGCCTTTTGCTAAGGCTCTTCTCGTGCAATTGGGAAAGGGGTATTTGGAAGCCCAAAGAGGGCTATGGTGAAAAAGGAAATATCTTCCGTTCAAAACTGGATGGAGGCATTCTGAGAAACTGCTCTGTGTTATGTGAATTCATCTCACAGAGTTACATCTTTCACTTCAAGACGCCTTTCGCTAAGGCTGCTCTTGTGGAATTGGCAAAGGGATATTTGAAAGCCCATAGAGGGGTATGGTGAAAAATGAAATATCTTCCGTTCAAAACTGGAAAGAAGGATTCTGAGAAACACTCTGTATTCTGTTAATTCATCTCACAGAGTTACATCTTTCCCTTCAAGAGGCCTTTTGCTAAGGCTCTTCTCGTGCAATTGGGAAAGGGGTATTTGGAAGCCCAAAGAGGGCTATGGTGAAAAAGGAAATATCTTCCGTTCAAAACTGGATGGAGGCATTCTGAGAAACTGCTCTGTGTTCTGTTAATTCATCTCACAGAGTTACATCTTTCCCTTCAAGAAGGCTTTCGCTAAGGCTGTTCTTGTGGAATTGGCAAAGGGATATTTGGAAGCCCATAGAGGGCTATGGTGAAAAAGGAAATATCTTCCGTTCAAAACTGGTAAGAAGCTTTCTGAGAAACTGCTCTGTGTTCTTTTAATTCATCTCACATAGTTACACCTTTCCCTTCAAGGAGCCTTTCGCTAAGGCTGTTCTTGTGGAATTGGCAAAGGGATATTTGGAAGCCCATAGAGGGCTATGGTGAAAAAGGAAATATCTTCCGTTCAAAACCGGAAAGAAGGTTTCTAAGAAACTACTCTGTGTTCTGTTAATACATCTCACAGAGCTACATCTTTCCCTTCAAGAAGCCTTTTGCTAAGGCTGTTCTTGTGGAATTGGCAAAGTGATATTGGGAAGCCCATAGAGGGCTATGGTGAAAAAGGAAATATCTTCCGTTCAAAACTGGAAAGAAGCTTTCTGAGAAACTACTCTGTGTTCTGTTAATTCATCTCACAGAGTTATATATTTCCCTTCAGGAAGCCTTTCGCTAAGCCTGCTCTTGTGGAATTGGCAAAGGGATATTTGGAAGCCCATAGAGGGCTATGGTGAAAAAGGAAATATCTTCCGTTCAAAAGTGGAAAGAAGCTGGGATATGGTGAAAAAGGAAATATGTTCCGTTCAGAACAGAAAAGAAGCTTTCTGAGAAACACTCTGTGTTCTGTTAATTCATCTCACAGATTTACATCTTTCCCTTCAAGAGGTCTTTCGCTAAGGCTATTCTTGTGCAATTGGCAAAGGGGTATTTGGAAGCCCAAAGAGGGCTATGGTGAAAAAGTAAATATATTCCGTTCAAAACTGGAAAGAAGCTTTATGAGAAACTACTCTGTGTTCTAATAATTCATCTCACAGAGTTACATATTTCCCTTCAAGAAGCCTTTCGCTAAGGCTGTTCTTGTGTAATTGGCAAAGGGATATTTGGAAGCCCATAGAGGGCTATGTTGAAAAAGGAAATATCTTCCGTTCAAAACTGGAAAGAAGGATTCTGAGAAACACTCTGTGTTCTGTTAATTCATCTCACAGAGTTACATCTTTCCCTTCAAGAAGCCTTTCGCTAAGCCTGCTCTTGTGGAATTGGCAAAGGATATTTGGAAGCCCTTAGAGGGCTATGGTGAAAAGGAAATATCTTCCGTTCAAAACTGGAAAGAATCTTTCTGAGAAACTGCTCTGTGTTCTGTTAATTCATCTCACAGAGTTACATCTTTCCCTTCAAGAAGCCTTTCGCTAAGGCTGTTCTTGTGGAATTGGCAAAGTGATATTTGGAAGCCCATAGAGGGCTATGGTGAAAAAGGAAATATCTTCCGTTCAAAACTGGAAGAAGCTTTCTGAGAAACTGCTCTGTGTTCTGTTAATTCATCTCACAGAGTTACATCTTTCCCTTCAAGAAGCCTTTCGCTAAGGCTGTTCTTGTGGAATTGGCAAAGTGATATTTGGAAGCCCAAAGAGGGCTATGGTGAAAAAGAAATATCTTCCGTTCAAAACTGGAAAGAAGCTTTCTGAGAAACTGCTCTGTGTTCTGTTAATTCATCTCACAGATTTACATCTTTCCCTTCAAGAAGCCTTTCGCTAAGGCTGTTCTTGTGTAATTGGCAAAGTGATATTTGGAAGCCCATAGAGGGCTATGGTGAAAAAGGAAATATCTTCCGTTCAAAACTGGAAGGAAGCTTTCTGAGAAACTGCTCTGTGTTCTGTGAATTCATCTCACAGAGTTACATCTTTCCTTCAAGAAGCCTTCGCTAAGGCTGTTCTTGTGGTATTGGCAAAGGATATTTTCAAGCCCATAGAGCCCTATGTTGAAAAAGGAAATATCTTCCGCTCAAAACTGGAAAGAAGCTTTCTGAGAAACTACTCTGTGTTCTGTTAATTCATCTCACAGTTACATCTTTCCTTCAAGAAGCCTTTCGCTAAGGCTCTTCTTGTGGAATTGGCAAAGGATATTTGGAAGCCCATAGAGGGCTATGGTGAAAAGGAAATATCTTCCGCTCAAAACTGGAAAGAAGCTTTCTGAGAAGCTACTCTGTGTTCTGTTAATTCATCTCACAGAGTTACGTCTTTCCTTCAAGAAGCCTTCGCTAAGGCTGTTCTTCTGTAATTGGCAAAGTGATATTTGGAATCCCATAGAGGGCTATGGTGAAAAGGAAATATCTTCCGTTCAAAACTGGAAAGAAGCTTTCTGAGAAACTGCTCTGTGTTCTGTTAATTCATCTCACAGAGTTACATCTTTCCCTTCAAGAAGCCTTCGCTAAGGCTGTTCTTGTGGTATTGGCAAAGGATATTTGGAAGCCCATAGAGGGCTATGGTGAAAAAGTAAATACCTTCCGTTAAAACGGAAAGAAGCTTTCTGAGAAACTGCTGTGTGTTCTGTGAATTCATCTCACAGAGTTACATCTTTCCCTTCAAGAAGCCTTCGCTAAGGCTGTTCTTGTGGTATTGGCAAAGGATATTTGCAAGCCCATAGAGCCCTATGTTGAAAAAGGAAATATCTTCCGCTTCAAAACTGGAAAGAAGCTTGAGAAACTGCTCTGTGTTATGTGAATTCATCTCACAGAGTTACATCTTTCCCTTCAAGAAGCCTTCGCTAAGGCTGCTCTTGTGGAATTGGCAAAGGATATTTGAAAGCCCATAGAGGGGTATGGTGAAAAGGAAATATCTTCCGCTTCAAAACTGGAAAGAAGGATTCTGAGAAACACTCTGTATTCTGTTAATTCATCTCACAGAGTTACATCTTTCCCTTCAAGAGGCCTTTTGCTAAGGCTCTTCTCGTGCAATTGGGAAAGGGGTATTTGGAAGCCCAAAGAGGGCTATGGTGAAAAAGGAAATATCTTCCGTTCAAAACTGGATGGAGGCATTCTGAGAAACTGCTCTGTGTTCTGTTAATTCATCTCACAGAGTTACATCTTTCCCTTCAAGAAGGCTTTCGCTAAGGCTGTTCTTGTGGAATTGGCAAAGGGATATTTGGAAGCCCATAGAGGGCTATGGTGAAAAAGGAAATATCTTCCGTTCAAAACTGGTAAGAAGCTTTCTGAGAAACTGCTCTGTGTTCTTTTAATTCATCTCACATAGTTACACCTTTCCCTTCAAGGAGCCTTTCGCTAAGGCTGTTCTTGTGGAATTGGCAAAGGGATATTTGGAAGCCCATAGAGGGCTATGGTGAAAAAGGAAATATCTTCCGCTCAAAACTGGAAAGAAGGATTCTGAGAAACACTCTGTGTTCTGTTAATACATCTCACAGAGCTACATCTTTCCCTTCAAGAAGCCTTTTGCTAAGGCTGTTCTTGTGGAATTGGCAAAGGGATATTTGGAAGCCCATAGAGGGCTATGGTGAAAAAAATATCTTCCGTTCAAAACTGGAAAGAAGCTTTCTGAGAAACTACTCTGTGTTCTGTTAATTCATCTCACAGAGTTACATATTTCCTTCAAGAAGCCTTTCGCTAAGGCTGTTCTTGTGGAATTGGCAAAGGATATTTGGAAGCCCATAGAGGGCTATGTTGAAAAAGGAAATATCTTCCGTTCAAAACTGGAAAGAAGCTGGGATATGGTGAAAAGGAAATATCTTCCGCTCAAAACTGAAAGAAGCTTTCTGAGAAACACTCTGTGTTCTGTTAATTCATCTCACAGATTTACATCTTTCCCTTCAAGAGGCCTTTTGCTAAGGCTCTTCTTGTGGAATTGGCAAAGGGATATTTGGAAGCCCATAGAGGGCTATGGTGAAAAAGTAAATATCTTCCGTTCAAAACTGGAAAGAAGCTTTATGAGAAACTACTCTGTGTTCTAATAATTCATCTCACAGAGTTACATATTTCCTTCAAGAAGCCTTCGCTAAGGCTGTTCTTGTGTAATTGGCAAAGGATATTTGGAAGCCCATAGAGGCTATGGTGAAAAGGAAATATCTTCCGTTCAAAACTGGAAAGAAGGATTCTGAGAAACACTCTGTGTTCTGTTAATTCATCTCACAGAGTTACATCTTTCCTTCAAGAAGCCTTTCGCTAAGCCTGCTCTTGTGGAATTGGCAAAGGATATTTGGAAGCCCTTAGAGGGCTATGGTGAAAAGGAAATATCTTCCGCTTCAAAACTGGAAAGAATCTTTCTGAGAAACTGCTCTGTGTTCTGTTAATTCATCTCACAGGTTACATCTTTCCTTCAAGAAGCCTTCGCTAAGGCTGTTCTTGTGGAATTGGCAAAGTGATATTTGGAAGCCCATAGGGCTATGGTGAAAAAGGAAATATCTTCCGCTCAAAACTGGAAAGAAGCTTTCTGAGAAACTGCTCTGTGTTCTGTTAATTCATCTCACAGAGTTACATCTTTCCTTCAAGAAGCCTTTCGCTAAGGCTGTTCTTGTGGAATTGGCAAAGTGATATTTGGAAGCCCATAGGGCTATGGTGAAAAGGAAATATCTTCCGCTCAAAACTGGAAAGAAGCTTTCTGAGAAACTGCTCTGTGTTCTGTTAATTCATCTCACAGATTTACATCTTTCCTTCAAGAAGCCTTTCGCTAAGGCTGCTCTTGTGGAATTGGCAAAGTGATATTTGGAAGCCCATAGAGGGCTATGGTGAAAAGGAAATATCTTCCGTTCAAAACTGGAAGGAAGCTTTCTGAGAAACTGCTCTGTGTTCTGTGAATTCATCTCACAGAGTTACATCTTTCCCTACAAGAAGCCTTTCGCTAAGGCTGTTCTTGTGGTATTGGCAAAGGGATATTTTCAAGCCCATAGAGCCCTATGTTGAAAAAGGAAATATCTTCCGTTCAAAACTGGAAAGAAGCTTTCTGAGAAACTACTCTGTGTTCTGTTAATTCATCTCACAGAGTTACATCTTTTCCTTCAAGAAGCCTTTCGCTAAGGCTCTTCTTGTGGAATTGGCAAAGGGATGTTTGGAAGCCTATAGCGGGCTATGGTGAAAAAGGAAATATCTTCCGTTCAAAACTGGAAAGAAGCTTTCTGAGAAGCTACTCTGTGTTCTGTTAATTCATCTCACAGAATTACGTCTTTCCCTTCAAGAAGCCTTTCGGTAAGGCTGTTCTTCTGTAATTGGCAAAGTGATATTTGGAATCCCATAGAGGGCTATGGTGAAAAAGGAAATATCTTCCGTTCAAAACTGGAAAGAAGCTTTCTGAGAAACTGCTCTGTGTTCTGTTAATTCATCTCACAGAGTTACATCTTTCCCTTCAAGAAGCCTTTCGCTAAGGCTGTTCTTGTGGTATTGGCAAAGGGATATTTGGAAGCCCATAGAGGGCTATGGTGAAAAAGTAAATACCTTCCGTTAAAAACGGGAAAGAAGCTTTCTGAGAAACTGCTGTGTGTTCTGTGAATTCATCTCACCGAGTTACTTCTTTCCCTTCAAGAAGCCTTTCGCTAAGGCTGTTCTTGTGGTATCGGTAAAGGGATATTTGCAAGCCCATAGAGCCCTATGTTGAAAAAGGAAATATCTTCCGTTCAAAACTGGAAAGAAGCTTTCTGAGAAACTGCTCTGTGTTATGTGAATTCATCTCACAGAGTTACATCTTTCACTTCAAGACGCCTTTCGCTAAGGCTGCTCTTGTGGAATTGGCAAAGGGATATTTGAAAGCCCATAGAGGGGTATGGTGAAAAATGAAATATCTTCCGTTCAAAACTGGAAAGAAGGATTCTGAGAAACACTCTGTATTCTGTTAATTCATCTCACAGAGTTACATCTTTCCTTCAAGAGGCCTTTTGCTAAGGCTCTTCTTGTGGAATTGGCAAAGGGTATTTGGAAGCCCAAAGAGGGCTATGGTGAAAAGGAAATATCTTCCGTTCAAAACTGGATGGAGGCATTCTGAGAAACTGCTCTGTGTTCTGTTAATTCATCTCACAGAGTTACATCTTTCCCTTCAAGAAGGCTTTCGCTAAGGCTGTTCTTGTGGAATTGGCAAAGGGATATTTGGAAGCCCATAGAGGCTATGGTGAAAAAGGAAATATCTTCCGTTCAAAACTGGAAAAAGCTTTCTGAGAAACTGCTCTGTGTTCTGTTAATTCATCTCACAGAGTTACATCTTTCCTTCAAGGAGCCTTTCGCTAAGGCTGTTCTTGTGGAATTGGCAAAGGGATATTTGGAAGCCCATAGAGGGCTATGGTGAAAAAGGAAATATCTTCCGTTCAAAACTGGAAAGAAGGTTTCTAAGAAACACTCTGTGTTCTGTTAATACATCTCACAGAGCTACATCTTTCCCTTCAAGAAGCCTTTGCTAAGGCTGTTCTTGTGGAATTGGCAAAGTGATATTTGAAGCCCATAGAGGGCTATGGTGAAAAGGAAATATCTTCCGCTCAAAACTGGAAAGAAGCTTTCTGAGAAACTACTCTGTGTTCTGTTAATTCATCTCACAGAGTTATATATTTCCTTCAGGAAGCCTTTCGCTAAGCCTGCTCTTGTGGAATTGGCAAAGGATATTTGGAAGCCCATAGGGCTATGGTGAAAAAGGAAATATCTTCCGTTCAAAACTGGAAAGAAGCTGGGATATGGTGAAAAGGAAATATCTTCCGTTCAAAACTGGAAAGAAGCTTCTGAGAAACTGCTCTGTGTTCTGTTAATTCATCTCACAGATTTACATCTTTCCTTCAGAAGCCTTTCGCTAAGGCTATTCTTGTGGAATTGGCAAAGGGTATTTGGAAGCCCAAAGAGGGCTATGGTGAAAAAGTAAATATATTCCGTTCAAAACTGGAAAGAAGCTTTATGAGAAACTACTCTGTGTTCTAATAATTCATCTCACAGAGTTACATATTTCCTTCAAGAAGCCTTCGCTAAGGCTGTTCTTCTGTAATTGGCAAAGGGATATTTGGAAGCCCATAGAGGCTATGGTGAAAAGGAAATATCTTCCGCTTCAAAACTGGAAAGAAGCTTTCTGAGAAACTGCTCTGTGTTCTGTTAATTCATCTCACAGAGTTACATCTTTCCTTCAAGAAGCCTTCGCTAAGGCTGTTCTTGTGAATTGGCAAAGGATATTTGGAAGCCCATAGAGGGCTATGGTGAAAAGGAAATATCTTCCGCTCAAAACTGGAAAGAAGCTTTCTGAGAACCTGCTCTGTGTTCTGTTAATTCATCTCACAGTTACATCTTTCCTTCAAGAAGCCTTTCGCTAAGGCTGTTCTTGTGGTATTGGCAAAGGATATTTGGAAGCCCATAGAGGGCTATGGTGAAAAAGGAAATATCTTCCGTTAAAACGGAAAGAAGCTTTGTGAGAAACTGCTGTCTGTTCTGTTAATTCATCTCACAGAGTTACATCTTTCCTTCAAGAAGCCTTTGCTAAGGCTGTTCTTGTGGTATTGGCAAAGGGATATTTGGAAGCCCATAGAGCTATGGTGAAAAAGGAAATATCTTCCGCTCAAAACTGGAAAGAAGCTTTCTGAGAAACTGCTCTGTGTTCTGTGAATTCATCTCACAGAGTTATATATTTCCTTCAGGAAGCCTTCGCTAAGGCTGTTCTTGTGGAATTGGCAAAGGGATATTTGGAAGCCCAAAGAGGGCTATGGTGAAAAGGAAATATCTTCCGTTCAAAACTGAAAGAAGCTTGAGAAACTACTCTGTGTTCTGTTAATTCATCTCACAGAGTTACATATTTCCCTTCAAGAGGTCTTTCGCTAAGGCTGTTCTTGTGGAATTGGCAAGGATATTTGCAAGCCCATAGAGGGCTATGTTGAAAAAGGAAATATCTTCCGTTCAAAACTGAAAGAAGCTTTCTGAGAAACTGCTCTGTGTTCTGTTAATTCATCTCACAGAGTTACATCTTTCCTTCAAGAAGCCTTTCGCTAAGGCTGTTCTTGTGGTATTGGCAAAGGATATTTGGAAGCCCATAGAGGGCTATGGTGAAAAGAAAATATCTTCCGTTAAAACTGGAAAGAAGCTTTCTGAGAAACTGCTGTCTGTTCTGTTAATTAATCTCACAGAGTTACATCTTTCCTTCAAAGCCTTTCGCTAAGGCTGTTCTTGTGGTATTGGCAAAGGATATTTGCAAGCCCATAGAGGGCTATGGTGAAAAGGAAATATCTTCCGCTCAAAACTGGAAAGAAGCTTGAGAAACTGCTCTGTGTTCTGTTAATTCATCTCACAGAGTTACATCTTTCCTTCAAGAAGCCTTTCGCTAAGGCTGCTCTTGTGGAATTGGCAAAGGGATATTTGAAGCCCATAGAGGGCTATGGTGAAAAGGAAATATCTTCCGCTCAAAACTGGAAAGAAGCTTTCTGAGAAACACTCTGTGTTCTGTTAATTCATCTCACAGAGTTACATCTTTCCTTCAAGAAGCCTTTGCTAAGGCTGTTCTTGTGGAATTGGCAAAGGGATATTTGAAGCCCATAGAGGGCTATGGTGAAAAGGAAATATCTTCCATTCAAAACTGGAAAGAAGCTTTATGAGAAACTACTCTGTGTTCTGTTAATTCATCTCACAGAGTTACATCTTTCCTTCAAGAAGCCTTTCGCTAAGGCTGTTCTTGTGGAATTAGCAAAGGATATTTGGAAGCCAATAGAGGGCTATGGTGAAAAGGAAATATCTTCCGCTTCAAAACTGGAAGAAGCTTTCTGAGAAACTGCTCCGTGTTCTGTGAATTCATCTCACAGAGTTACATCTTTCCTTCAAGAAGCCTTTCGCTAAGGCTGTTCTTGTGGAATTGGCAAAGGGATATTTGGAAGCCCATAGAGGGCTATGGTGAAAAGGAAATATCTTCCGTTCAAAACTGGAAAGAAGCTTTCTGAGAAACTGCTCTGTGTTCTGTGAATTCATCTCAGAGTTACATCTTTCCTTCAAGAGGCCTTTTGCTAAGGCTGTTCTTGTGGAATTGGCAAAGGGATATTTGGAAGCCCAAAGAGGGCTATGGTGAAAAAAATATCTTCCATTCAAAACTGGAAAGAAGCTTTCTGAGAAACTGCTCTGTGTTCTGTTAATTCATCTCACAGAGTTACATCTTTCCTTCAAGAAGCCTTTCGCTAAGGCTGTTCTTGTGGTATTGGCAAAGGGATATTTGAAGCCCATAGAGGCTATGGTGAAAAGGAAATATCTTCCGCTCAAAACTGGAAAGAAGCTTTCTGAGAAACACTCTGTGTTCTGTTAATTCATCTCACAGAGTTACATCTTTCCTTCAAGAGGCCTTTTGCTAAGGCTGTTCTTGTGGAATTGGCAAAGGATATTTGGAAGCCCAAAGAGGGCTATGGTGAAAAGGAAATATCTTCCATTCAAAACTGGAAAGAAGCTTTCTGAGAAACTGCTCTGTGTTCTGTTAATTCATCTCACAGAGTTACATCTTTCCCTTCAAAGCCTTTCGCTAAGGCTGTTCTTGTGGAATTGGCAAAGGATATTTGCAAGCCCATAGAGCTATGGTGAAAAGGAAATATCTTCCGTTCAAAACTGGAAAGAAGCTTTCTGAGAAGCTGCTCTGTGTTCTGTTAATTCATCTCACAGAGTTACATCTTTCCTTCAAGAAGCCTTCGCTAAGGCTCTTCTTGTGGAATTGGCAAAGGGATATTTGGAAGCCCATAGAGGCTATGGTGAAAAGGAAATATCTTCCGTTCAAAACTGGAAAGAAGCTTTCTGAGAAGCTGCTCTGTGTTCTGTTAATTCATCTCACAGAGTTACGTCTTTCCTTCAAGAAGCCTTCGCTAAGGCTGTTCTTCTGTAATTGGCAAAGTGATATTTGGAAGCCCATAGGGCTATGGTGAAAAGGAAATATCTTCCGTTAAAACTGGAAAGAAGCTTTCTGAGAAACTGCTCTGTGTTCTGTTAATTCATCTCACAGAGTTACATCTTTCCTTCAAGAAGCCTTCGCTAAGGCTGTTCTTGTGGTATTGGCAAAGGATATTTGGAAGCCCATAGAGGGCTATGGTGAAAAGGAAATATCTTCCGTTAAAACTGGAAAGAAGCTTTCTGAGAAACTGCTGTCTGTTCTGTTAATTCATCTCACAGAGTTACGTCTTTCCTTCAAGAAGCCTTTCGCTAAGGCTGTTCTTGTGGTATTGGCAAAGGGATATTTGCAAGCCCATAGAGCCCTATGTTGAAAAAGGAAATATCTTCCGCTTCAAAACTGGAAAGAAGCTTTCTGAGAAACTGCTCTGTGTTCTGTGAATTCATCTCACAGAGTTACATCTTTCCCTTCAAGAGGCCTTTTGCTAAGGCTGTTCTTGTGGAATTGGCAAAGGATATTTGAAAGCCCATAGAGGGCTATGGTGAAAAAGGAAATATCTTCCGCTCAAAACTGGAAAGAAGCTTTCTGAGAAACACTCTGTATTCTGTTAATTCATCTCACAGAGTTACATCTTTCCTTCAAGAGGCCTTTTGCTAAGGCTGTTCTTGTGGAATTGGCAAAGGGATATTTGGAAGCCCAAAGAGGGCTATGGTGAAAAAGGAAATATCTTCCGTTCAAAACTGGAAAGAAGCATTCTGAGAAACTGCTCTGTGTTCTGTTAATTCATCTCACAGAGTTACATCTTTCCCTTGAAGAAGCCTTTCGCTAAGGCTGTTCTTGTGGAATTGGCAAAGGATATTTGCAAGCCCATAGAGGGCTATGGTGAAAAAGGAAATATCTTCCGTTCAAAACTGGAAAAAAGCTTGAGAAACTGCTCTGTGTTCTGTTAATTCATCTCACAGAGTTACATCTTTCCCTTCAAGAAACCTTTCGCTAAGGCTCTTCTTGTGGAATCAGCAAAGGGATATTTGGAAGCCCATAGAGGGCTATGGTGAAAAAGGAAATATCATCCGTTCAAAACTGGAAAGAAGCTTGAGAAACTGCTCTGTGTTCTCTTAATTCATCTCACAGAGTTACATCTTTCCCTTCAAGAAGCCTTTCGCTAAGGCTGTTCTTGTGGAATTGGCATTTGATATTTGGAAGCCCATAGATGGCTATGGTGAAAAAGGATATATCTTCCGTTCAAAACTGGAAAGAAGCTTACTGAGAAACTCCTCTGTGTTCTGTGAATTCATCTCACAGAGTTACATCTTTCCCTTCAAGAAGCCTTTCTCTAAGGCTGTTCTTGTGGAATTGGCAAAGGGATATTTGGAAGCCCATAGAGGGCTAGGGTGAAAATGTAAATATCTTCCGTTCAAAACTGGAAAGAAGCTTTCTGAGAAACTGCTCTGTGTTCTGTTAATTCATCTCACAGAGTTACATCTTTCCCTTCAAGAAGCCTTTCGCTAAGGCTGTTCTTGTGGAATTGGCAAGGATATTTGAAGCCCATAGAGGGCTATGATGAAAAAGGAAATATCTTCCGTTCAAAACTGGAAAGAAGCTTGAGAAACTGTTCTGTGTTCTGTTAATTCATCTCACAGAGTTACATCTTTCCTTCAAGAAGCCTTTCGCTAAGGCTGTTCTTGTGGAATTGGCAAAGGGATATTTGGAAGCCCATAGAGGGCTATGGTGAAAAGGAAATATCTTCCGCTCAAAACTGGAAAGAAGCTTGAGAAACTGCTCTGTGTTCTGTTAATTCATCTCACAGAGTTACGTCTTTCCTTCAAGAAGCCTTTTGCTAAGGCTGTTCTTCTGGAATTGGCAAAGGGATATTTGGAAGCCCATAGAGGGCTATGGTGAAAAAGGAAATATCTTCCGTTCAAAACTGGAAAGAAGCTTTCTGAGAAACTGCTCTGTGTTCTGTTAATTCATCTCACAGAGTTACACCTTTCTCTTTAAGAAGCCTTACGCTAAGGCTGTTCTTGTGGAATTGGTAAAGGGATATTTGGAAGCCCATAGAGGGCTATGATGAAAAAGTAAATATCTTCCGTTCAAAACTGGAAATAAGCTTTCTGAGAAGCTGCTCTGTGTTCTGATAATTCATCCCACAGAGTTACGTCTTTCCCTTCAAGAAGCCTTTTGCTAAGGCTATTCTTCTGGAATTGGCAAAGTGATATTTCGAAGCCCGTACAGGGCTATGGTGAAAAAGGAAATATCTTCCGTTCAAAACTGGAAAGAAGCTTTCTAAGAAACTGCTCTGTGTTCGGTTACTTAATCTCACAGAGTTACATCTTTCACTTCAGGAAGCCTTTCGCTAAGGCTGTTCTTGTGGAATTGGCAAAGGGATATTTGGAAGCCCATAAAGGGCTATGGTGAAAAAGGAAATATCTTCCGTTCAAAACTGGAAAGAAGCTTTCTGAGAAACTGCTCTGTGTTCTGTGAATTCATCTCACAGAGTTACATCTTTCCCTTAAAGAAGCCTTCGCTAAGGCTGTTCTTGTGGAATTGGCAAAGGGATATTTGGAAGCCCATGAAGGGCTATGGTGAAAAGGAAATATCTTCCGTTCAAAACTGGAAAGAAGCTTGAGAAACTGCTCTGTGTTCTGTTAATTCATCTCACAGAGTTACATCTTTCCTTCAAGAAGCCTTCGCTAAGGCTGTTCTTGTGGAATTGGCAAAGGATATTTGGAAGCCCATAGAGGGCTATGGTGAAAAGGAAATATCTTCCGTCAAAACTGGAAAGAAGGTTTCTAAGAAACTACTCTGTGTTCTGTTAATACATCTCACAGAGCTACATCTTTCCCTTCAAGAAGCCTTTTGCTAAGGCTGTTCTTGTGGAATTGGCAAAATGATATTGGGAAGCCCATAGACGGCTAAGGTGAAAAAGGAAATATCTTCCGTTAAAAACTGGAAAGAAGCTTTCTGAGAAGCTGCTCTGTGTTCTGTTAATTCATCTCACAGAGTGACATCTTTCCCTTCAGGAAACCTTTCGCTATGGCTGTTCTTGTGGAATTGGCAAAGGGATATTTGGAAGCTCATAGAGGGCTACGGTGAAAAAGGAAATATCTTCCGTTCAAAACTGGAAAGAAGCTGGGCTATGGTGAAAAAGGAAATATCTTCCGTTCAAAACTGGAAAGAAGCTTTCTGAGAAACACTCTGTGTTCTGTTAATTCATCTCACAGATTTACATCTTTCCCTTCAAGAGGCCTTTCGCTAAGGCTATTCTTGTGCAATTGGCAAAGGGGTATTTGGAAGCCCAAAGAGGGCTATGGTGAAAAAGGAAATATCTTCCGTTCAAAACTGGAAAGAAGCTTTCTGAGAAACTACTCTGTGTTCTAATAATTCATCTCACAGAGTTACATATTTCCCTTCAAGAAGCCTTTCGCTAAGGCTGTTCTTGTGGAATTGGCAAAGGGATATTTGGAAGCCCATAGAGGGCTATGGTGAAAAAGGAAATATCTTCCGTTCAAAACTGGAAAGAAGCTGGGATATGGTGAAAAGGAAATATCTTCCGCTCAAAACTGGAAAGAAGCTTTCTGAGAAACACTCTGTGTTCTGTTAATTCATCTCACAGATTTACATCTTTCCTTCAAGAGGTCTTTCGCTAAGGCTATTCTTGTGCAATTGGCAAAGGGATATTTGGAAGCCCAAAGAGGGCTATGGTGAAAAGTAAATATCTTCCGCTCAAAACTGGAAAGAAGCTTTATGAGAAACTACTCTGTGTTCTAATAATTCATCTCACAGAGTTACATATTTCCTTCAAGAAGCCTTTCGCTAAGGCTGTTCTTGTGTAATTGGCAAAGGATATTTGGAAGCCCATAGAGGGCTATGTTGAAAAGGAAATATCTTCCGTTCAAAACTGGAAAGAAGCTTGAGAAACTGCTCTGTGTTCTGTTAATTCATCTCACAGAGTTACATCTTTCCTTCAAGAAGCCTTTCGCTAAGGCTGTTCTTGTGGTATTGGCAAAGGATATTTGGAAGCCCATAGAGGGCTATGGTGAAAAGGAAATATCTTCCGTTAAAAACTGGAAAGAAGCTTTCTGAGAAACTGCTGTCTGTTCTGTTAATTCATCTCACAGATTTACATCTTTCCTTCAAGAAGCCTTTTGCTAAGGCTGTTCTTGTGTAATTGGCAAAGGATATTTGGAAGCCCATAGAGGGCTATGTTGAAAAGGAAATATCTTCCGCTCAAAACTGGAAAGAAGCTTGAGAAACTGCTCTGTGTTCTGTTAATTCATCTCACAGAGTTACATCTTTCCTTCAAGAAGCCTTCGCTAAGGCTGTTCTTGTGGAATTGGCAAAGGATATTTGGAAGCCCATAGAGGGCTATGGTGAAAAGGAAATATCTTCCGTTAAAAACTGGAAAGAAGCTTTCTGAGAAACTGCTGTCTGTTCTGTTAATTCATCTCACAGAGTTACATCTTTCCTTCAAGAAGCCTTTTGCTAAGGCTGTTCTTGTGGTATTGGCAAAGGATATTTGCAAGCCCATAGAGCCCTATGTTGAAAAGGAAATATCTTCCGTTCAAAACTGGAGAGAAGCTTTCTGAGAAACTGCTCTGTGTTCTGTTAATTCATCTCACAGAGTTACATCTTTCCCTTCAAGAAGCCTTTCGCTAAGGCTATTTTCGTGGAATTGGCAAAGGGATATTTGGAAGCCCATAGAGGGCTATGGTGAAAAAGGAAATATCTTCCGTTCAAAACCGGAAAGAAGCTTTCAGAGAAACTTCTCTGTGTTCTGTTAATTCATCTCACATTGTTACATCTTTCCTTCAAGAAGCCTTTCGCTAAGGCTGTAGTTGTGGAATTGGCATAGGGATATTTGCAAGCCCATAGAGGGCAATGGTGAAAAAGGAAATATCTTCCGTTCAAAACTGAAAAAAGATGCTCTCTGAGAAACTGCTCTGTGTTCTGTTAATTCATCTCACAGAGTTACACCTTTCCATTCAAGAAGCCTTTCGCTAAGGCTCTTCTTGTGGAATCAGCAAAGGGATATTTGGAAGCCCATAGAGGGCTATGGTGAAAAAGGAAATATCGTCCGTTCAAAACTGGAAAGAAGCTTTCTGAGAAACTGCTCTGTGTTCTCTTAATTCATCTCACAGAGTTACATCTTTCCCTTCAAGAAGCCTTTCGCTAAGGCTGTTCTTGTGGAATTGGCATTTGATATTTGGAAGCCCATAGATGGCTATGGTGAAAAAGGATATATCTTCCGTTCAAAACTGGAAAGAAGCTTACTGAGAAACTCCTCTGTGTTCTGTGAATTCATCTCACAGAGTTACATCTTTCCCTTCAAGAAGCCTTTCACTAAGGCTGTTCTTGTGGAATTGGCAAAGGGATATTTGGAAGCCCATAGAGGGCTATGGTGAAAAATAAAATATCTTCCGTTCAAAACTGGAAAGAAGCTTTCTGAGAAACTGTTCTGTGTTGTGTTAATTCATCTCACAGAGTGACATCTTTCCCTTCAAGAAGCCTTTCGCTAAGGCTGTTCTTGTGGAATTGGCAAAGGGATATTTGGAAGCCCATAGAGGGCTATGGTGAAAAAGTAAACATCTTCCGTTCGAAACTGGAAAGAAGCTTTCTGAGAAGCTGCTCTGTGTTCTGTTAATTCATCTCACAGAGTTACATCTTTCCTTCAAGAAGCCTTTTGCTAAGGCTGTTCTTCTGGAATTGGCAAAGGGATATTTGGAAGCCCATAGAGGGCTATGGTGAAAAGGATATATCTTCCGCTCAAAACTGGAAAGAAGCTTGAGAAACTGCTCTGTGTTCTCTTAATTCATCTCACAGAGTTACACCTTTCCTTCAAGAAGCCTTTCGCTAAGGCTGTTCTTGTGGAATTGGCAAAGGATATTTGGAAGCCCATAGAGGGCTATGATGAAAAGGAAATATCTTCCGCTCAAAACTGGAAAGAAGCTTGAGAAACTGCTCTGTGTTCTGATAATTCATCCCACAGAGTTACGTCTTTCCTTCAAGAAGCCTTCGCTAAGGCTATTCTTCTGGAATTGGCAAAGTGATATTTGAAGCCCATAGAGGGCTATGGTGAAAAGGAAATATCTTCCGCTCAAAACTGGAAAGAAGCTTTCTGAGAAACTGCTCTGTGTTCTGTTAATTCATCTCACAGAGTTACATCTTTCCTTCAAGAAGCCTTTCGCTAAGGCTGTTCTTGTGGTATTGGCAAAGGATATTTGGAAGCCCATAGAGGGCTATGGTGAAAAGGAAATATCTTCCGTTAAAACTGGAAAGAAGCTTTCTGAGAAACTGCTCTGTGTTCTGTTAATTCATCTCACAGAGTTACATCTTTCCTTCAAGAAGCCTTTCGCTAAGGCTGTTCTTGTGGAAATGGCAAAGCGATATTTGGAAGCCCATAGAGGGCTATGTTGAAAAGGAAATATCTTCCGTTAAAACTGGAAAGAAGCTTTCTGAGAAACTGCTCTGTGTTCTGTGAATTCATCTCACAGAGTTATATCTTTCCTTCAAGAAGCCTTTCGCTAAGGCTGTTCTTGTGAATTGGCAAAGGATATTTGGAAGCCCATAGAGGCTATGGTGAAAAGGAAATATCTTCCGTTAAAACTGGAAAGAAGCTTTCTGAGAAACTGCTCTGTGTTCTGTTAATTCATCTCACAGAGTTACATCTTTCCTTCAAGAAGCCTTCGCTAAGGCTGTTCTTGTGGAATTGGCAAAGGATATTTGGAAGCCCATAGAGGGCTAGGTGAAAAGGAAATATCTTCCGTTCAAAACTGGAAAGAAGCTTTCTGAGAAACTGCTCTGTGTTCTGTGAATTCATCTAATAGAGTTACATCTTTCCGTACAAGAAGCCTTTCCCTAAGGCTGTTCTTGTGGAATTGGCAAAGGGATATTTGGAAGCCCATAGAGGGCTATGGTGAAAAAGGAAATATCTTCCGTTCAAAACTGGAAAGAAGCTTTCTGAGAAACTTCTCTGTGTTCTGTTAATTCATCTCACAGAGTTACATCTTTCCCTTGAAGAAGCCTTTCGCTAAGGCTGTAGTTGTGGAATTGGCATAGGGATATTTGCAAGCCCATAGAGGGCAATGGTGAAAAAGGAAATATCTTCCGTTCAAAACTGAAAAAAGATGCTCTCTGAGAAACTGCTCTGTGTTCTGTTAATTCATCTCACAGAGTTACATCTTTCCCTTCAAGAAACCTTTCGCTAAGGCTCTTCTTGTGGAATCAGCAAAGGGATATTTGGAAGCCCATAGAGGGCTATGGTGAAAAAGGAAATATCGTCCGTTCAAAACTGGAAAGAAGCTTTCTGAGAAACTGCTCTGTGTTCTCTTAATTCATCTCACAGAGTTACATCTTTCCCTTCAAGAAGCCTTTCGCTAAGGCTGTTCTTGTGGAATTGGCATTTGATATTTGGAAGCCCATAGATGGCTATGGTGAAAAAGGATATATCTTCCGTTCAAAACTGGAAAGAAGCTTACTGAGAAACTCCTCTGTGTTCTGTGAATTCATCTCACAGAGTTACATCTTTCCCTTCAAGAAGCCTTTCACTAAGGCTGTTCTTGTGGAATTGGCAAAGGGATATTTGGAAGCCCATAGAGGGCTATGGTGAAAAAGTAAATACCTTCCATTCAAAACTGGAAAGAAGCTTTCTGAGAAACTGCTCTGTGTTCTGTTAATTCATCTCACAGAGTTACATCTTTCCCTTCAAGAAGCCTTCGTTAAGCCTACTCTTGTGGAATTGGCAAAGGGATATTTGGAAGCCCATAGAGGGCTATGGTGAAAAAGGAAATATCTTCCGTTCAAAACTGGAAAGAAGCTTTCTGAGAAACTGTTCTGTGTTCTGTTAATTCATCTCACAGAGATACATCTTTCCCTTCAAGAAGCCTTTCGCTAAGGCTGTTCTTGTGGAATTGGCAAGGGATATTTGGAAGCCCATAAAGGGCTATGATGAAAAAGGAAATATCTTCCGTTCAAAACTGGAAAGAAGCTTTCTGAGAAACTGTTCTGTGTTCTGTAAATTCATCTCACAGAGTGACATCTTTCCTTTCAAGAAGCCTTTCGCTAAGGCTGTTCTTGTGGAATTGGCAAAGGGATATTTGGAAGCCCCTAGAGGGCTATGGTGAAAAAGGAAATATCTTCCGTTCGAAACTGGAAAGAAGCTTTCTGAGAAACTGTTCTGTGTTGTGTTAATTCATCTCACAGAGTGACATCTTTCCTTCAAGAAGCCTTTCGCTAAGGCTGTTCTTGTGGAATTGGCAAAGGGATATTTGGAAGCCCATAGAGGGCTATGGTGAAAAAGGAAATATCTTCCGTTCGAAACTGGAAAGAAGCTTTCTGAGAAACTGCTCTGTGTTCTGTGAATTCATCTCACAGAGTTACGTCTTTCCCTTCAAGAAGCCTTTTGCTAAGGCTGTTCTTCTGGAATTGGCAAAGAGATATTTGGAAGCCCATAGAGGGCTATGGTGAAAAAGGAAATATCTTCCGTTCAAAACTGGAAAGAAGCTTTCTGAGAAACTGCTCTGTGTTCTGTTAATTCATCTCACAGAGTTACACCTTTCCCTTCAAGAGCCTTTCGCTAAGGCTGTTCTTGTGGAATTGGCAAAGGGATATTTGGAAGCCCATAGAGGGCTATGGTGAAAAAGGAAATATCTTCCGTTCAAAACTGGAAAGAAGCTTTCTGAGAAACTGCTCTGTGTTCTGTGAATTCATCTAATAGAGTTACATCTTTCCGTACAAGAAGCCTTTCCCTAAGGCTGTTCTTGTGGAATTGGCAAAGGGATATTTGGAAGCCCATATAGGGCTATGGTGAAAAAGGAAATATCTTCCGTTCAAAACTGGAAAGAAGCTTTCTGAGAAACTTCTCTGTGTTCTGTTAATTCATCTCACAGAGTTACATCTTTCCCTTCAAGAAGCCTTTCGCTAAGGCTGTAGTTGTGGAATTGGCATAGGGATATTTGCAAGCCCATAGAGGGCAATGGTGAAAAAGGAAATGTCTTCCGTTCAAAACTGGAAAGAAGCTTTCTGAGAAACTGCTCTGTGTTCTGTTAATTCATCTCACAGAGTTACATCTTTCCCTTCAAGAAGCCTTTCGCTAAGGCTCTTCTTGTGGAATTAGCAAAGGATATTTGGAAGCCCATAGAGGGCTATGGTGAAAAGGAAATATCTTCCGCTCAAAACTGGAAAGAAGCTTGAGAAACTGCTCTGTGTTCTCTTAATTCATCTCACAGAGTTACATCTTTCCTTCAAGAAGCCTTTCGCTAAGGCTGTTCTTGTGGAATTGGCATTTGATATTTGGAAGCCCATAGATGGCTATGGTGAAAAGGATATATCTTCCGTTCAAAACTGGAAAGAAGCTTTCTGAGAAACTGCTCTGTGTTCTGTGAATTCATCTCACAGAGTTACATCTTTCCTTCAAGAAGCCTTTCGCTAAGGCTGTTCTTGTGGAATTGGCAAAGGATATTTGGAAGCCCATAGAGGGCTATGGTGAAAAAGTAAATATCTTCCGCTCAAAACTGGAAAGAAGCTTGAGAAACTGCTCTGTGTTCTGTTAATTCATCTCACAGAGATACATCTTTCCTTCAAGAAGCCTTCGCTAAGGCTGTTCTTGTGGAATTGGCAAGGATATTTGGAAGCCCATAGAGGGCTATGATGAAAAGGAAATATCTTCCGCTCAAAACTGGAAAGAAGCTTTCTGAGAAACTGTTCTGTGTTCTGTAAATTCATCTCACAGAGTGACATCTTTCCTTCAAGAAGCCTTCGCTAAGGCTGTTCTTGTGGAATTGGCAAAGGGATATTTGGAAGCCCATAGAGGGCTATGGTGAAAAAGGAAACATCTTCCGTTCGAAACTGGAAAGAAGCTTTCTGAGAAGCTGCTCTGTGTTCTGTTAATTCATCTCACAGAGTTACGTCTTTCCCTTCAAGAAGCCTTTTGCTAAGGCTGTTCTTCTGGAATTGGCAAAGGGATATTTGGAAGCCCATAGAGGGCTATGGTGAAAAAGGAAATATCTTCCGTTCAAAACTGGAAAGAAGCTTTCTGAGAAACTGCTCTGTGTTCTGTTAATTCATCTCACAGAGTTACACCTTTCCCTTTAAGAAGCCTTACGCTAAGGCTGTTCTTGTGGAATTGGTAAAGGGATATTTGGAAGCCCATAGAGGGCTATGATGAAAAAGTAAATATCTTCCGTTCAAAACTGGAAAGAAGCTTTCTGAGAAGCTGCTCTGTGTTCTGATAATTCATCCCACAGAGTTACGTCTTTCCCTTCAAGAAGCCTTTCGCTAAGGCTATTCTTCTGGAATTGGCAAAGGATATTTGGAAGCCCATGAAGGGCTATGGTGAAAAGGAAATATCTTCCGTTCAAAACTGGAAAGAAGCTTTCTAAGAAACTGCTCTGTGTTCGGTTACTTAATCTCACAGAGTTACATCTTTCACTTCAGGAAGCCTTTCGCTAAGGCTGTTCTTGTGGAATTGGCAAAGGGATATTTGGAAGCCCATAAAGGGCTATGGTGAAAAAGGAAATATCTTCCGTTCAAAACTGGAAAGAAGCTTTCTGAGAAACTGCTCTGTGTTCTGTGAATTCATCTCACAGAGTTACATCTTTCCCTTAAAGAAGCCTTTCGCTAACGCTGTTCTTGTGGAATTGGCAAAGGGATATTTGGAAGCCCATGAAGGGCTATGGTGAAAAAGGAAATATCTTCCGTTCAAAACTGGAAAGAAGCTTACTGAGAAACTGCTCTGTGTTCTGTTAATTCATCTCACAGAGTTACATCTTTCCCTTCAAGAAGCCTTTCGCTAAGGCTGTTCTTGTGGAATTGGCAAAGGGATATTTGGAAGCCCATAGAGGGCTAGGTGAAAAAGGAAATATCTTCCGTTCAAAACTGGAAAGAAGCTTTCTGAGAAACTGCTCTGTGTTCTGTTAATTCATCTCACAGAGTTACATCTTTCCCTTCAAGAAGCCTTTCGCTAAGGCTGTTCTTGTGGAATTGGCAAAGGGATATTTGGAAGCCCATAGAGGGCTATGGTGAAAAAGGAAATATCTTCCGTTCAAAACTGGAAAGAAGCTTTCTGAGAAACTTCTCTGTGTTCTGTTAATTCATCTCACAGAGTTACATCTTTCCCTTCAAGAAGCCTTTCGCTAAGGCTGTTCTTGTGGAATTGGCAAAGGGATATTTGGAAGCCCATAGAGGGCTATGGTGAAAAAGGAAATATCTTCCGCTCAAAACTGGAAAGAAGCTTGAGAAACTGCTCTGTGTTCTGTGAATTCATCTCACAGAGTTACATCTTTCCTTCAAGAAGCCTTTCGCTAAGGCTGTTCTTGTGGAATTGGCAAAGGGATATTTGGAAGCCCATAGAGGGCTATGGTGAAAAAGGAAATATCTTCCGTTCAAAACTGGAAAGAAGCTTTCTGAGAAGCTGCTCTGTGTTCTGTTAATTCATCTCACAGAGTTACATCTTTCCCTTCAAGAAGCCTTTCGCTAAGGCTGTTCTTGTGGAATTGGCAAAGGATATTTGGAAGCCCATAGAGGCTATGGTGAAAAAGGAAATATCTTCCGTTCAAAACTGGAAAGAAGCTTTCTGAGAAACTGCTCTGTGTTCTGTTAATTCATCTCACAGAGTTACATCTTTCCCTTCAAGAAGCCTTTCGCTAAGGCTGTTCTTGTGGTATTGGCAAAGGGATATTTGGAAGCCCATAGAGGGCTATGGTGAAAAAGAAAATATCTTCCGTTAAAAACGGGAAAGAAGCTTTGTGAGAAACTGCTGTCTGTTCTGTTAATTAATCTCACATAATTACATCTTTCCCTTCAAGAAGCCTTTTGCTAAGGCTGTTCTTGTGGTATTGGCAAAGGATATTTGCAAGCCCATAGAGCCCTATGTTGAAAAAGGAAATATCTTCCGTTAAAAACTGGAAAGAAGCTTTCTGAGAAACTGCTCTGTGTTCTGTGAATTCATCTCACAGAGTTACATCTTTCCCTTCAAGAAGCCTTTCGCTAAGGCTGTTCTTGTGGAATTGGCAAAGGATATTTGAAGCCCATAGAGGGCTATGGTGAAAAGGAAATATCTTCCGCTCAAAACTGGAAAGAAGCTTTCTGAGAAACACTCTGTATTCTGTTAATTCATCTCACAGAGTTACATCTTTCCCTTCAAGAGGCCTTTTGCTAAGGCTGTTCTTGTGGAATTGGCAAAGGATATTTGGAAGCCCAAAGAGGGCTATGGTGAAAAGGAAATATCTTCCGTTCAAAACTGGAAAGAAGCTTTCTGAGAAACTGCTCTGTGTTCTGTTAATTCATCTCACAGAGTTACATCTTTCCTTCAAGAAGCCTTTCGCTAAGTCTGTTCTTGTGGAATTGGCAAAGGATATTTGGAAGCCCTTAGAGGGCTATGGTGAAAAGGAAATATCTTCCGTTAAAACTGGAAAGAAGCTTTCTGAGAAACTCCTCTGTGTTCTGTTAATTCATCTCACAGAGTTACATCTTTCCCTTCAAGAAGCCTTCGCTAAGGCTGCTCTTGTGGAATTGGCAAAGGATATTTGGAAGCCCTTAGAGGGCTATGGTGAAAAGGAAATATCTTCCGTTCAAAACTGGAAAGAAGCTTTCTGAGAAACTGCTCTGTGTTCTGTTAATTCATCACACTGAGTTACATCTTTCCCTTCAAGAAGCCTTTCGCTAAGGCTGTTCTTGTGGAATTGGCAAAGTGATATTTGGAAGCCCATAGAGGCTATGGTGAAAAGGAAATATCTTCCGTTAAAACTGGAAAGAAGCTTTCTGAGAAACTGCTCTGTGTTCTGTTAATTCATCTCACAGAGTTACATCTTTCCTTCAAGAAGCCTTTCGCTAAGGCTGTTCTTGTGGAATTGGCAAAGTGATATTTGGAAGCCCATAGAGGGCTATGGTGAAAAGGAAATATCTTCCGTTCAAAACTGGAAAGAAGCTTTCTGAGAAACTGCTCTGTGTTCTGTTAATTCATCTCACAGAGTTACATCTTTCCTTCAAGAAGCCTTTTGCTAAGGCTGTTCTTGTGGAATTGGCAAAGGATATTTGAAGCCCATAGAGGGCTATGGTGAAAAGGAAATATCTTCCGTTCAAAACTGGAAAGAAGCTTTCTGAGAAACACTCTGTATTCTGTTAATTCATCTCACAGAGTTACATCTTTCCCTTCAAGAGGCCTTTTGCTAAGGCTGTTCTTGTGGAATTGGCAAGGGATATTTGGAAGCCCAAAGAGGGCTATGGTGAAAAGGAAATATCTTCCGTTCAAAACTGGAAAGAAGCTTTCTGAGAAACTGCTCTGTGTTCTGTTAATTCATCTCACAGAGTTACATCTTTCCTTCAAGAAGCCTTTCGCTAAGGCTGTTCTTGTGGAATTGGCAAAGGATATTTGGAAGCCCATAGAGGGCTATGGTGAAAAGGAAATATCTTCCGTTAAAACTGGAAAGAAGCTTTCTGAGAAACTGCTCTGTGTTCTGTTAATTCATCTCACAGAGTTACATCTTTCCCTTCAAGAAGCCTTTCGCTAAGGCTGTTCTTGTGGTATCGGCAAAGGGATATTTGCAAGCCCATAGAGCCCTATGTTGAAAAAGGAAAAATCTTCCGTTCAAAACTGGAAAGAAGCTTTCTGAGAAACTGCTCTGTGTTATGTGAATTCATCTCACAGAGTTACATCTTTCACTTCCAGAAGCCTTTCACTAAGGCTGCTCTTGTGGAATTGGCAAAGGGATATCTGAAAGCCCATAGAGGGGTATGGTGAAAAGGAAATATCTTCCGTTCAAAACTGGAAAGAAGCTTTCTGAGAAACTGCTCTGTGTTCTGTTAATTCATCTCACAGAGTTACATCTTTCTTCAAGAAGTCTTCGCTAAGGCTGTTCTTGTGGAATTGGCAAAGGATATTTGGAAGCCCATAGAGGGCTATGGTGAAAAGGAAATATCTTCCGTTCAAAACTGGAAAGAAGCTTTCTTGAGAAACTGCTCTGTGTTCTGTTAATTCATCTCAGAGTTACATCTTTCCTTCCAGAAGCCTTTCGCTAAGGCTGTTCTTGTGGAATTGGCAAAGGGATATTTGGAAGCCCATAGAGGGCTATAGTGAAAAAATAAATATCTACCGTTCAAAACTGGAAAGAAGCTTTCTGAGAAGCTGCTCTGTGTTCTGTTAATTCATCTCACAGAGTTACATCTTTCCCTTCAAGAAGCCTTTCGCTAAGGCTGTTTTTCTGTAATTGGCAAAGTGATATTTCGAAGCCCATAGAGGGCTATGGTGAAAAAGGAAATATCTTCCGTTAAAAACTGGAAAGAAGCTTTCTGAGAAACTCCTCTGTGTTCTGTTAATTCATCTCACAGAGTTACACCCTTCCCTTCAAGAAGCCTTTCGCTAAGGCTGTTCTTGTGGAAATGGCAAAGGGATATTTGGAAGCCCCTAGAGGGCTATGGTGAAAAAGGAAATAACTTCCGTTCAAAACTGGAAAGAAGCTTTCTGAGAAACTGCTCTGTGTTCTGTTAATTCATTTCACAGAGTTACATATTTCACTTCAGGAAGCCTTTCGCTAAGCTTGCTCTTGTGGAATTGGCAAAGGATATTTGGAAGCCCATAGAGGCTATGGTGAAAAGGAAATATCTTCTGTTCAAAACTGGAAAGAAGCTTTCTGAGAAACTACTCTGTGTTCTAATAATTCATCTCACAGAGTTACATACTTCCCTTCAAGAAGCCTTTCGCTAAGGCCATTCTTGTGGAATTGGCAAAGGGGTATTTGGAAGTCCATAGAGGGCTATGGTGAAAAAGGAAATATCTTCCATTCAAAACTGGAAGGAAGCTTTCTGAGAAACTGCTCTGTGTTCTCTTAATTCATCTCACAGAGTTACATCTTTCCCTTCAAGCAGCCTTTCGCTAAGCCAGCTCTTGTGGAATTGGCAAAGGGATATTGGGAAGCCCATAGAGGGCTATGGTGAAAAAGGAAATATCTTCCATTCAAAACTGGAAAGAAGCTTTCTGAGAAACTGCTCTGTGTCCGGTTGATTCATCACACAGAGTTACATCTTTCCGTTAAGAAGCCTTTCGCTAAGGCTGTTCTTGTGGAATTGGCAAAGGGATATTTGGAAGCCCATAGGGGGCTATGGTGAAAAAGGAAATAACTTCCGTTCAAAACTCGAAAGAAGCTTTTTGAGAAACTGCTCTGTGTTCTGTTAATTCATCTCACAGAGTTACATGTTTCCCTTCAAGAAGCCTTTCGCTAAGGCTGTTTTGTGGAATTGGCAAAGGGATATTTGGAAGCCCATAGAGGGCTAGGGTGAAAAAGGAAATATCTTCCGTTAAAAACTGGAAAGAAGCTTTCTGAGAAAGTGCTCTGTGTTCTGTTAATTCATCTCACAGAGATACACCTTTCCCTTCAAGAAGCCTTTCGCTAAGTCTCTTCTTGTGGAATTGGCAAAGTGATATTTGGAAGCCCATAGAGGGCTATGGTGAAAAAGGAAATATCTTCCGTTCAAAACTGGAAAGAAGCTTTCTGAGAAACTGCTCTGTGTTCTGTTAATTCATCTCACAGAGATACACCTTTCCCTTCAAGAAGCCTTTCGCTAAGTCTGTTCTTGTGGAATTGGCAAAGGGATATTTGGAAGCCCTTAGAGGCTATGGTGAAAAAGGAAATATCTTCCGTTCAAAACTGGAAAGAAGGTTTCTGAGAAACTACTCTGTGTTCTGTTAATACATCTCACAGAGTTACATCTTTCCCTTCAAGAAGATTTTCACTAAGGCTTTTCTCGTGGAATTGGCAAAGGGATATTTGGAAGCCCATAGATGTCTACGGTGAAAAAGGAAATCTCTTCCATTAAAAACGGGAAAGAAGCTTTCTGAGAAACTGCTCTGTGTTCCGTGAATTCATCTCCCAGAGATACATCTTTCCCTTCAAGAAGCCTTTCGCTAAGGCTGTTCTTGTGGTATTGGCAAAGGGATATTTGCAAGCCAATAGAGCAATATGTTGAAAAAGGAAATATCTTCCGTTCAAAACTGGAAAGAAGCTTTCTGAGAAACTGCTCTGTGTTCTGTTAATTCATCTTACAGAGTTACATCTTTCCCTTCAAGA
This sequence comes from Erythrocebus patas, assembly GCA_023783455.1. NCBI lineage: Eukaryota > Metazoa > Chordata > Mammalia > Primates > Cercopithecidae > Erythrocebus > Erythrocebus patas. The sequence goes on from JAKFHT010000482.1 coordinate 45,298, forward strand.
AGCCTTTCTCTAGGCTGATCTTGTGGAATTGGCAAAGGGATATTTGGAAGCCCATAGAGGGCTATGGTGAAAAAGGAAATATCTTCCGTTCAAAACTGGAAAGAAGCTTTCTGAGAAGCTGCTCTGTGTTCTGTTAATACATCTCACAGAGTTACATCTTTCCCTTCAAGAAGCCTTTCTCTAAGGCTGTTCTTGTGGAATTGGCAAAGTGATATTTGGAAGCCCATAGAGGGCTATGGTGAAAAGGGAAATATCTTCCGTTCAAAACTGGAAAGAAGCTTTCTGAGAAACTACTCTGTGTTCTGTTAATTCATCTCACAGAGTTACATATTTCCCTTGAGGAAGCCTTTCGCTAAACCTGCTCTTGTGGAATTGGCAAAGGGATATTTGGAAGCCCATAGAGGGCTACGGTGAAAAAGGAAATATATTCCGTTCAAAAGTGGAAAGAAGCTGGGATATGGTGAAAAAGGAAATATGTTCCGTTCAGAACTGGAAAGAAGCTTTCTGAGAAACACTCTGTGTTCTGTTAATTCATCTCACAGATTTACATCTTTCCCTTCAAGAGGCCTTTCGCTAAGGCTATTCTTGTGCAATTGGCAAAGGGGTATTTGGAAGCCCAAAGAGGGCTATGGTGAAAAAGTAAATATATTCCGTTCAAAACTGGAAAGAAGCTTTCTGAGAAACTACTCTGTGTTCTAATAATTCATCTCACAGAGTTACATATTTCCCTTCAATAAGCCTTTCGCTAAGGCTGTTCTTGTGGAATTGGCAAAGGGATATTTGGAAGCCCATAGATGTCTATGGTGAAAAAGGAAATATCTTCCGTTCAAAACTGGAAAGAAGCTTACTGAGAAGTTGCTCCGTGTTCTGTGATTTCATCTCACAGAGTTACATCTTTCCCTTCAAGAAGCCTTTTGCTAAGGCTGTTCTTGTGGAATTGGCAAGGGGATACTTGGAAGCCCATAGAGGGGTATGGTGAAAAGGAAATATCTTCCGTTCAAAACTGGAAAGAAGCTTTCTGAGAAACTGCTCTGTGTTCTGTTAATTCATCTCACAGAGTTACATCTTTCTCTTCAAGAAGTCTTTCGCTAAGGCTGTTCTTGTGGAATTGGCAAAGGGATATTTGGAAGCCCATAGAGGGCTATGGTGAAAAAGGAAATATCTTCCGTTCAAAACTGGAAAGAAGCTTTCTGAGAAACTGCTCTGTGTTCTGTTAATTCATCTTTCAGAGTTACATCTTTCCCTTCCAGAAGCCTTTCGCTAGGCTGTTCTTGTGGAATTGGCAAAGGGATATTTGGAAGCCCATAGAGGGCTATAGTGAAAAAATAAATATCTTCCGTTCAAAACTGGAAAGAAGCTTTCTGAGAAGCTGCTCTGTGTTCTGTTAATTCATCTCACAGAGTTACATCTTTCCCTTCAAGAAGCCTTTCGCTAAGGCTGTTTTTCTGTAATTGGCAAAGTGATATTTCGAAGCCCATAGAGGGCTATGGTGAAAAAGGAAATATCTTCCGTTAAAAACTGGAAAGAAGCTTTCTGAGAAACTCCTCTGTGTTCTCTTAATTCATCTCACAGAGTTACACCCTTCCCTTCAAGAAGCCTTTCGCTAAGGCTGTTCTTGTGGAAATGGCAAAGGGATATTTGGAAGCCCATAGAGGGCTATGGTGAAAAAGGAAATATCTTCCGTTCAAAACTGGAAAGAAGCTTTCTGAGAAACTCCTCTGTGTTCTGTTAATTCATTTCACAGAGTTACATATTTCCTTCAGGAAGCCTTTCGCTAAGCTTGCTCTTGTGGAATTGGCAAAGGGATATTTGGAAGCCCATAGAGGGCTATGGTGAAAAAGGAAATATCTTCTGTTCAAAACTGGAAAGAAGCTTTCTGAGAAACTACTCTGTGTTCTAATAATTCATCTCACAGAGTTACATACTTCCCTTCAAGAAGCCTTTCGCTAAGGCCGTTCTTGTGGAATTGGCAAAGGGGTATTTGGAAGTCCATAGAGGGCTATGGTGAAAAAGGAAATATCTTCCATTCAAAACTGGAAGGAAGCTTTCCGAGAAACTGCTCTGTGTTCTCTTAATTCATCTCACAGAGTTACATCTTTCCCTTCAAGCAGCCTTTCGCTAAGCCAGCTCTTGTGGAATTGGCAAAGGGATATTGGGAAGCCCATAGAGGGCTATGGTGAAAAAGGAAATATCTTCCGTTCAAAACTGGAAAGAAGCTTTCTGAGAAACTGCTCTGTGTCCGGTTAATTCATCACACAGAGTTACATCTTTCCGTTAAAGAAGCCTTTCGCTAAGGCTGTTCTTGTGGAATTGGCAAAGGGATATTTGGAAGCCCATAGGGGGCTATGGTGAAAAAGGAAATAACTTCCGTTCAAAACTGGAAAGAAGCTTTTGAGAAACTGCTCTGTGTTCTGTTAATTCATCTCACAGAGTTACATGTTTCCTTCAAGAAGCCTTTCGCTAAGGCTGTTCTGTGGAATTGGCAAAGGATATTTGGAAGCCCATAGAGGGCTAGGGTGAAAAGGAAATATCTTCCGTTAAAACTGGAAAGAAGCTTTCTGAGAAAGTGCTCTGTGTTCTGTTAATTCATCTCACAGAGATACACCTTTCCTTCAAGAAGCCTTTCGCTAAGTCTCTTCTTGTGGAATTGGCAAAGGGATATTTGGAAGCCCATAGAGGGCTATGGTGAAAAAGGAAATATCTTCCGTTCAAAACTGGAAAGAAGCTTTCTGAGAAACTGCTCTGTGTTCTGTTAATTCATCTCACAGAGATACACCTTTCCCTTCAAGAAGCCTTTCGCTAAGTCTGTTCTTGTGGAATTGGCAAAGGGATATTTGGAAGCCCTTAGAGGGCTATGGTGAAAAAGGAAATATCTTCCGTTCAAAACTGGAAAGAAGGTTTCTGAGAAACTACTCTGTGTTCTGTTAATACATCTCACAGAGTTACATCTTTCCCTTCAAGAAGCCTTTCTCTAAGGCTGTTCTTGTGGAATTGGCAAAGTGATATTTGGAAGCCCATAGAGGGCTATGGTGAAAAGGGAAATATCTTCCGTTCAAAACTGGAAAGAAGCTTTCTGAGAAACTACTCTGTGTTCTGTTAATTCATCTCACAGAGTTACATATTTCCTGCTCTTGTGGAATTGGCAAAGGATATTTGGAAGCCCATAGAGGGCTATGGTGAAAAGGAAATATCTTCCGTTCAAAAGTGGAAAGAAGCTGGGATATGGTGAAAAAGGAAATATGTTCCGTTCAGAACTGGAAAGAAGCTTTCTGAGAAACACTCTGTGTTCTGTTAATTCATCTCACAGATTTACATCTTTCCCTTCAAGAGGCCTTTCGCTAAGGCTATTCTTGTGCAATTGGCAAAGGGGTATTTGGAAGCCCAAAGAGGGCTATGGTGAAAAAGGAAATATATTCCGTTCAAAACTGGAAAGAAGCTTTCTGAGAAACTACTCTGTGTTCTAATAATTCATCTCACAGAGTTACATATTTCCCTTCAATAAGCCTTTCGCTAAGGCTGTTCTTCTGGAATTGGCAAAGGGATATTTGGAAGCCCATAGATGTCTATGGTGAAAAGGAAATATCTTCCGCTCAAAACTGGAAAGAAGCTTACTGAGAAGTTGCTCCGTGTTCTGTGATTTCATCTCACAGAGTTACATCTTTCCTTCAAGAAGCCTTTGCTAAGGCTGTTCTTGTGGAATTGGCAAGGATACTTGGAAGCCCATAGAGGGCTATGGTGAAAAGGAAATATCTTCCGCTCAAAACTGGAAAGAAGCTTTCTGAGAAACTGCTCTGTGTTCTGTTAATTCATCTCACAGAGTTACATCTTTCCTTCAAGAAGCCTTCGCTAAGGCTGTTCTTGTGGAATTGGCAAAGGATATTTGGAAGCCCATAGAGGGCTATGGTGAAAAGGAAATATCTTCCGCTCAAAACTGGAAAGAAGCTTTCTGAGAAACTGCTCTGTGTTCTGTTAATTCATCTCACAGAGTTACATCTTTCCTTCAAGAAGCCTTTCTCTAAGGCTGATCTTGTGGAATTGGCAAAGGATATTTGGAAGCCCATAGAGGGCTATGGTGAAAAAGGAAATATCTTCCGCTCAAAACTGGAAAGAAGCTTTCTGAGAAGCTGCTCTGTGTTCTGTTAATTCATCTCACAGAGTTACATCTTTCCTTCAAGAAGCCTTCGCTAAGGCTGTTCTTCTGTAATTGGCAAAGTGATATTTGAAGCCCATAGAGGGCTATGGTGAAAAGGAAATATCTTCCGTTCAAAACTGGAAAGAAGCTTTCTGAGAAACTCCTCTGTGTTCTGTTAATTCATCTCACAGAGTTACATCTTTCCCTTCAAGAAGCCTTTCGCTAAGGCTGTTCTTGTGGAATTGGCAAAGGATATTTGAAGCCCATAGAGGGCTATGGTGAAAAGGAAATATCTTCCGTTCAAAACTGGAAAGAAGCTTTCTGAGAAACTCCTCTGTGTTCTGTTAATTCATTTCACAGAGTTACATATTTCCTTCAGGAAGCCTTTCGCTAAGGCTGTTCTTGTGGAATTGGCAAAGGATATTTGGAAGCCCATAGAGGCTATGGTGAAAAGGAAATATCTTCTGTTCAAAACTGGAAAGAAGCTTTCTGAGAAACTACTCTGTGTTCTAATAATTCATCTCACAGAGTTACATACTTCCCTTCAAGAAGCCTTTCGCTAAGGCTATTCTTGTGCAATTGGCAAAGGGTATTTGGAAGTCCATAGAGGGCTATGGTGAAAAGGAAATATCTTCCATTCAAAACTGGAAGGAAGCTTTCTGAGAAACTGCTCTGTGTTCTCTTAATTCATCTCACAGAGTTACATCTTTCCTTCAAGCAGCCTTTCGCTAAGCCAGCTCTTGTGGAATTGGCAAGGATATTTGGAAGCCCATAGAGGGCTATGGTGAAAAGGAAATATCTTCCATTCAAAACTGGAAAGAAGCTTTCTGAGAAACTGCTCTGTGTCCGGTTGATTCATCACACAGAGTTACATCTTTCCCTTCAAGAAGCCTTCGCTAAGGCTGTTCTTGTGGAATTGGCAAAGGATATTTGGAAGCCCATAGGGGCTATGGTGAAAAGGAAATAACTTCCGTTCAAAACTGAAAGAAGCTTTTGAGAAACTGCTCTGTGTTCTGTTAATTCATCTCACAGAGTTACATGTTTCCTTCAAGAAGCCTTTCGCTAAGGCTGTTTTGTGGAATTGGCAAAGGATATTTGGAAGCCCATAGAGGGCTAGGGTGAAAAGGAAATATCTTCCGTTAAAACTGGAAAGAAGCTTGAGAAACTGCTCTGTGTTCTGTTAATTCATCTCACAGAGTTACATCTTTCCCTTCAAGAAGCCTTTCGCTAAGTCTCTTCTTGTGGAATTGGCAAAGTGATATTTGGAAGCCCATAGAGGGCTATGGTGAAAAAGGAAATATCTTCCGTTCAAAACTGGAAAGAAGCTTTCTGAGAAACTGCTCTGTGTTCTGTTAATTCATCTCACAGAGATACACCTTTCCTTCAAGAAGCCTTTCGCTAAGTCTGTTCTTGTGGAATTGGCAAAGGATATTTGGAAGCCCTTAGAGGCTATGGTGAAAAAGGAAATATCTTCCGCTCAAAACTGGAAAGAAGGTTTCTGAGAAACTACTCTGTGTTCTGTTAATACATCTCACAGAGTTACATCTTTCCCTTCAAGAAGATTTTCACTAAGGCTTTTCTGGAATTGGCAAAGGATATTTGGAAGCCCATAGATGTCTATGGTGAAAAGGAAATATCTTCCATTCAAAACTGGAAAGAAGCTTTCTGAGAAACTGCTCTGTGTTCTGTGAATTCATCTCACAGAGATACATCTTTCCCTTCAAGTAGCCTTTCGCTAAGGCTGTTCTTGTGGTATTGGCAAAGGGATATTTGGAAGCCCATAGATGGCTATGGTGAAAAAGGAAATATCTTCCGTTCAAAACTGGAAAGAAGCTTTCTGAGAAACTGCTCTGTGTTCTGTTAATTCATCTCACAGAGTTACATCTTTCCTTCAAGAAGCCTTTCGCTAAGGCTGTTCTTGTGGAATTGGCAAAGGGATATTTGAAGCCCATAGAGGGCTATGGTGAAAAAGGAAATATCTTCCGTTCAAAACTGGAAGAAGCTTTCTGAGAAACTGCTCTGTGTTCTGTTAATTCATCTCACAGGTTACATCTTTCCTTCAAGAAGCCTTTCGCTAAGGCTCTTCTTGTGGAATTGGCAAAGTGATATTTGGAAGCCCATAGAGGGCTATGGTGAAAAAAAATATCTTCCGTTCAAAACTGGAAAGAAGCTTTCTGAGAAACTGCTCTGTGTTCTGTTAATTCATCTCACAGAGTTACATCTTTCCCTTCAAGAAGCCTTTCGCTAAGGCTGTTCTTGTGGAATTGGCAAAGGGATATTTGGAAGCCCATAGAGGGCTATGGTGAAAAAGGAAATATCTTCCGTTCAAAACTGGAAAGAAGCTTTCTGAGAAACTGCTCTGTGTTCTGTTAATTCATCTCACAGAGTTACATCTTTCCCTTCAAGAGGCCTTTTGCTAAGGCTGTTCTTGTGGAATTGGCAAAGGGATATTTGGAAGCCCATAGAGGCTATGGTGAAAAAGGAAATATCTTCCGTTCAAAACTGGAAAGAAGCTTTCTGAGAAACTGCTCTGTGTTCTGTTAATTCATCTCACAGAGTTACATCTTTCCCTTCAAGAAGCCTTTCGCTAAGGCTGTTCTTGTGGAATTGGCAAAGGGATATTTGGAAGCCCATAGGGCTATGGTGAAAAGGAAATATCTTCCGTTCAAAACTGGAAAGAAGCTTTCTGAGAAACTGCTCTGTGTTCTGTTAATTCATCTCACAGAGTTACATCTTTCCCTTCAAAAGCCTTTCGCTAAGGCTGTTCTTGTGGAATTGGCAAAGGATATTTGGAAGCCCATAGAGGGCTATGGTGAAAAAGGAAATATCTTCCGTTCAAAACTGGAAAGAAGCTTTCTGAGAAACTGCTCTGTGTTCTGTTAATTCATCTCACAGAGTTACATCTTTCCTTCAAAAGCCTTTCGCTAAGGCTGTTCTTGTGGAATTGGCAAAGGGATATTTGGAAGCCCATAGAGCTATGGTGAAAAAGGAAATATCTTCCGTTCAAAACTGGAAAGAAGCTTTCTGAGAAACTGCTCTGTGTTCTGTGAATTCATCTCACAGAGTTACATCTTTCCTTCAAGAAGCCTTTCCTAAGGCTGTTCTTGTGGAATTGGCAAAGGGATATTTGGAAGCCCATAGAGGGCTATGGTGAAAAGGAAATATCTTCCGTTCAAAACTGGAAAGAAGCTTTCTGAGAAACTGCTCTGTGTTCTGTTAATTCATCTCACAGAGTTACATCTTTCCCTTCAAGAAGCCTTTCGCTAAGGCTGTTCTTGTGGAATTGGCAAAGGGATATTTGGAAGCCCATAGAGGGCTATGGTGAAAAGGAAATATCTTCCGTTCAAAACTGGAAAGAAGCTTTCTGAGAAACTGCTCTGTGTTCTGTTAATTCATCTCACAGAGTTACATCTTTCCCTTCAAAAGCCTTTCGCTAAGGCTGTTCTTGTGGAATTGGCAAAGGGATATTTGGAAGCCCATAGAGGGCTATGGTGAAAAAGGAAATATCTTCCGTTCAAAACTGGAAAGAAGCTTTCTGAGAAACTGCTCTGTGTTCTGTTAATTCATCTCACAGAGTTACATCTTTCCCTTCAGGAAGCCTTTCGCTAAGGCTGTTCTTCTGTAATTGGCAAAGTGATATTTGAAGCCCATAGAGGGCTATGGTGAAAAGGAAATATCTTCCGCTCAAAACTGGAAAGAAGCTTACTGAGAAACTGCTCTGTGTTCTGTTAATTCATCTCACAGTGTTACATCTTTCCCTTCAAGAAGCCTTTCGCTAAGGCTGTTCTTGTGGAATTGGCAAAGGATATTTGGAAGCCCATAGATGTCTATGGTGAAAAAGGAAATATCTTCCGCTCAAAACTGGAAAGAAGCTTTCTGAGAAACTGCTCTGTGTTCTGTGAATTCATCTCACAGGTTACATCTTTCCCTTCAAGAAGCCTTTCGCTAAGGCTGTTCTTGTGGAATTGGCAAAGGGATATTTGGAAGCCCATAGAGGGCTACGGTGAAAAGGAAATATCTTCGCTGGGATATGGTGAAAAAGGAAATATCTTCCGTTCAAAACTGGAAAGAAGCTTTCTGAGAAACACTCTGTGTTCTGTTAATTCATCTCAGATTTACATCTTTCCTTCAAGCCTTTCGCTAAGGCTATTCTTGTGCAATTGGCAAAGGGATATTTGGAAGCCCAAAGAGGGCTATGGTGAAAAGGAAATATATTCCGTTCAAAACTGGAAAGAAGCTTGAGAAACTGCTCTGTGTTCTAATAATTCATCTCACAGAGTTACATATTTCCTTCAAGAAGCCTTTCGCTAAGGCTGTTCTTGTGGAATTGGCAAAGGATATTTGGAAGCCCATAGAGGGCTACGGTGAAAAGGAAATATCTTCCATTCAAAACTGGAAGAAGCTTGAGAAACTGCTCTGTGTTCTGTTAATTCATCTCACAGAGTTACATCTTTCCTTCAAGAGGCCTTTCGCTAAGTCTCTTCTTGTGGAATTGGCAAAGGGATATTTGGAAGCCCATAGATGTCTATGGTGAAAAAGGAAATATCTTCCATTCAAAACTGGAAAGAAGCTTGAGAAACTGCTCTGTGTTCTGTTAATTCATCTCACAGAGTTACATCTTTCCTTCAAGAAGCCTTTCTAAGGCTGTTCTTGTGGAATTGGCAAAGTGATATTTGGAAGCCCATAGAGGGCTATGGTGAAAAGGAAATATCTTCCGCTCAAAACTGGAAAGAAGCTTTCTGAGAAACTGCTCTGTGTTCTGTTAATTCATCTCACAGAGTTACATATTTCCTTCAGGAAGCCTTCGCTAAGCCAGCTCTTGTGGAATTGGCAAAGGATATTTGGAAGCCCATAGAGGGCTACGGTGAAAAAGGAAATATCTTCCGTTCAAAACTGGAAAGAAGCTGGGATATGGTGAAAAAGGAAATATGTTCCGTTCAAAACTGGAAAGAAGCTTTCTGAGAAACACTCTGTGTTCTGTTAATTCATCTCACAGAGTTACATCTTTCCTTCAAGCCTTTCGCTAAGGCTATTCTTGTGCAATTGGCAAAGGGGTATTTGGAAGCCCAAAGAGGGCTATGGTGAAAAAGGAAATATATTCCGTTCAAAACTGGAAAGAAGCTTTCTGAGAAACTACTCTGTGTTCTAATAATTCATCTCACAGAGTTACATATTTCCCTTCAAGAAGCCTTTCGCTAAGGCTGTTCTTGTGGAATTGGCAAAGGGATATTTGGAAGCCCATAGATGTCTATGGTGAAAAGGAAATATCTTCCGTTCAAAACTGGAAAGAAGCTTACTGAGAAGTTGCTCCGTGTTCTGTGATTTCATCTCACAGAGTTACATCTTTCCTTCAAGAAGCCTTTGCTAAGGCTGTTCTTGTGGAATTGGCAAAGGGATATTTGGAAGCCCATAGAGGGCTATGGTGAAAAAGGAAATATCTTCCATTCAAAACTGGAAAGAAGCTTTCTGAGAAACTGCTCTGTGTTCTGTTAATTCATCTCACAGAGTTACATCTTTCCCTTCAAGAAGCCTTTCGCTAAGTCTGTTCTTGTGGAATTGGCAAAGGGATATTTGGAAGCCCATAGATGTCTATGGTGAAAAAGGAAATATCTTCCATTCAAAACTGGAAAGAAGCTTTCTGAGAAACTGCTCTGTGTTCTGTTAATTCATCTCACAGAGTTACATCTTTCCCTTCAAGAAGCCTTTCGCTAAGGCTGTTCTTGTGGTATTGGCAAAGGGATATTTGCAAGCCCATAGAGCCCTATGTTGAAAAAGGAAATATCTTCCGTTCAAAACTGGAAAGAAGCTTTCTGAGAAACTGCTCTGTGTTCTGTTAATTCATCTCACAGAGTTACATCTTTCCCTTCAAGAAGCCTTTCGCTAAGCCAGCTCTTGTGGAATTGGCAAAGGGATATTTGGAAGCCCATAGATGGCTATGGTAAAAAGGAAATATCTTCCGCTCAAAACTGGAAAGAAGCTTACTGAGAAACTGCTCTGTGTTCTGTTAATTCATCTCACAGATTTCCTTCAAGAAGCCTTTCGCTAAGCCTGCTCTTGTGGAATTGGCAAAGGATATTTGAAGCCCATAGAGGGCTATAGTGAAAAAGGAAATATCTTCCGCTCAAAACTGGAAAGAAGCTTGAGAAACTGCTCTGTGTTCTGTTAATACATCTCACAGAGTTACATCTTTCCTTCAAGAAGCCTTTCGCTAAGGCTCTCTTGTGGAATTGGCAAAGTGATATTTGGAAGCCCATAGAGGGCTATGGTGAAAAGGAAATATCTTCCGCTCAAAACTGGAAAGAAGCTTTCTGAGAAACTACTCTGTGTTCTGTTAATTCATCTCACAGAGTTACATATTTCCTTCAGGAAGCCTTTCGCTAAGCCTGCTCTTGTGGAATTGGCAAAGGATATTTGGAAGCCCATAGAGGGCTACGGTGAAAAAGGAAATATCTTCCGTTCAAAACTGGAAAGAAGCTGGGATATGGTGAAAAGGAAATATGTTCCGTTCAAAACTGGAAAGAAGCTTTCTGAGAAACACTCTGTGTTCTGTTAATTCATCTCACAGAGTTACATCTTTCCTTCAAGAGGCCTTTTGCTAAGGCTGTTCTTGTGGAATTGGCAAAGGGTATTTGGAAGCCCAAAGAGGGCTATGGTGAAAAGGAAATATCTTCCGCTCAAAACTGGAAAGAAGCTTTCGAGAAACTGCTCTGTGTTCTGTTAATTCATCTTTCAGAGTTACATCTTTCCTTCAAGAAGCCTTCGCTAAGTCTGTTCTTGTGCAATTGGCAAAGGATATTTGAAGCCCATAGAGGGCTATGGTGAAAAGGAAATATCTTCCGTTAAAACTGGAAAGAAGCTTTCTGAGAAACTCCTCTGTGTTCTGTTAATTCATCTCACAGAGTTACATCTTTCCCTTCAAGAAGCCTTTCGCTAAGTCTGTTCTTGTGCAATTGGCAAAGGGATATTTGGAAGCCCTTAGAGGGCTATGGTGAAAAAGGAAATATCTTCCGTTAAAAACTGGAAAGAAGCTTTCTGAGAAACTCCTCTGTGTTCTGTTTATTCATTTCACAGAGTTACATATTTCCCTTGAGGAAGCCTTTCGCTAAGCCTGCTGTTGTGGAATTGGCAAAGGGATATTTGGAAGCCCAAAGAGGGCTATGGTGAAAAAGGAAATATCTTCCGTTCAAAACTGGAAAGAAGCTTTCTGAGAAACTACTCTGTGTTCTAATAACTCATCTCACAGAGTTACATACTTCCCTTCGAGAAGCCTTTCGCTAAGGCTGTTCTTGTGTTATTGGCAAAGGGTTATATGCAAGCCCATAGAGCCCTATGTTGAAAAAGGAAATATCTTCCGTTCAAAACTGGAAAGAAGCTTTCTAAGAAACTGCTCTGTGTTCTGTGAATTCATCTCACAGAGTTACATCTTTCCCTTCAAGAAGCCTTTTTCTAAGGCTGTTCTTGTGGAATTGGCAAGGGGATACTTGGAAGCCCATAGAGGGCTATGGTGAAAAGGAAATATCTTCCGTTCAAAACTGGAAAGAAGCTTTCTGAGAAACTGCTCTGTGTTCTGTTAATTCATCTCACAGAGTTACATCTTTCTCTTCAAGAAGCCTTTCGCTAAGGCTGTTCTTGTGGAATTGGCACAGGGATATTTGGAAGCCCATAGAGGGCTATGGTGCAAAAGGAAATATCTTCCGTTCAAAACTGGAAAGAAGCTTTCTGCGAAACTGCTCTGGGTTCTGTTAATTCATCTCACAGAGTTACATCTTTCCCTTCAAGAAGCCTTTCGCTAGGCTGTTCTTGTGGAATTGGCAAAGGGATATTTGGAAGCCCTTAGAGGGCTATGGTGAAAAAATAAATATCTTCCGTTCAAAACTGGAAAGAAGCGTTCTGAGAAGCTGCTCTGTGTTCTGTTAATTCATCTCACAGATTTACGTCTTTCCCTTCAGGAAGCCTTTCGCTAAGGCTGTTCTTCTGTAATTGGCAAAGTGATATTTCGAAGCCCATAGAGGGTCTGGTGAAAAAGAAAATATCTTCCGTTCAAAACTGGAAAGAAGCTTACTGAGAAACTGCTCCGTGTTCTGTGAATTCATCTCACAGAGTTACATCTTTCCCTTCAAGAAGCCTTTAGCTAAGGCTGTTCTTGTGGTATTGGCAAAGGGATATTTGCAAGCCCTTAGAGCCCTATGTTGAAAATGGAAATATCTTCCTTTCAAAACTGGAAAGAAACTTTCTGAGAAACTGCTCTGTGTTCTATTAATTCATCTCACAGCGTTATGTCTTTCCCTTCCAAAAGCGTTTCGCTAAGGCTGTTCTTCTGTAATTGGCAAAGTGATATTTGGAAGCCCATAGAGGGCTACGGTGAAAAAGGAAATATCTTCCGTTCAAAAGTGGAAAGAAGCTGGGATATGGTGAAAAAGGAAATATGTTCCGTTCAAAACTGGAAAGAAGCTTTCTGAGAAACACTCTGTGTTCTGTTAATTCATCTCACAGATTTACATCTTTCCCTTCAAGAGGCCTTTCGCTAAGGCTATTCTTGTGCAATTGGCAAAGGGGTATTTGGAAGCCCAAAGAGGGCTATGGTGAAAAAGGAAATATCTTCCGTTCAAAACTGGAAAGAAGCTTTCTGAGAAACTACTCTGTGTTCTAATAATTCATCTCACAGAGTTACATATTTCCCTTCAAGAAGCCTTTGCTAAGGCTGTTCTTGTGGAATTGGCAAAGGGATATTTGGAAGTCCATAGAGGGCTGTGGTGAAAAAGAAAATATCTTCCATTCAAAACTGGAAAGAAGCTTTCTGAGAAACTGCTCTGTGTTCTGTTATTTCATCTCACAGAGTTACAACTTTCCCTTCAAGAAGCCTTTCGGTAAGCCAGCTCTTGTGGAATTGGCAAAGGGATATTTGGAAGCCCATAGAGGGCTATGGTGAAAAAGGAAATATCTTCCGTTCAAAACTGGAAAGAAGCTTTCTGAGAAACTCCTCTGTGTTCTGTTAATTCATCACACAGAGTTACATCTTTCCCTTCAAGAAGCCTTTCGCTAAGGCTCTTCTTGTGGAATTGGCAAAGGGATATTTGGAAGCCCGTAGAGGGCTATGGTGAAAAAGGAAATATCTTCCCTTCAAAACTGGAAAGAAGCTTTCTGAGAAGCTGCTCTGTGTTCTGTTAATTCACCTCACAGAGTTACATCTTTCCTTCAAGAAGCCTTTCGCTAAGGCTGTTCTTCTGTAATTGGCAAAGGATATTTGGAAGCCCATAGAGGCTATGGTGAAAAGGAAATATCTTCCGCTCAAAACTGGAAAGAAGCTTTCTGAGAAACTGCTCTGTGTTCTGTTAATTCATCTCACAGAGTTACATCTTTCCCTTCAAGAAGCCTTTCGCTAAGGCTGTTCTTGTGGAATTGGCAAAGGATATTTGGAAGCCCATAGAGCCCTATGTTGAAAAAGGAAATATCTTCCGTTCAAAACTGGAAAGAAGCTTTCTGAGAAACTGCTCTGTGTTCTGTTAATTCATCTCACAGAGTTACATCTTTCCCTTCAAGAAGCCTTTCGCTAAGGCTGTTCTTGTGGAATTGGCAAAGGATATTTGGAAGCCCATAGAGGCTATGGTGAAAAGGAAATATCTTCCGCTCAAAACTGAGATATGGTGAAAAAGGAAATATGTTCCGTTCAAAACTGGAAAGAAGCTTTCTGAGAAACACTCTGTGTTCTGTTAATACATCTCACAGAGTTACATCTTTCCCTTCCTAAGCCAGCTCTTGTGGAATTGGCAAAGGATATTTGGTTGAAAAAGGAAATATCTTCCGTTCAAAACTGGAAAGAAGCTGGGATATGGTGAAAAAGGAAATATGTTCCGTTCAAAACTGGAAAGAAGCTTTCTGAGAAACACTCTGTGTTCTGTTAATTCATCTCACAGATTTACATCTTTCCCTTGAAGAGCCTTTCGCTAAGGCTATTCTTGTGCAATTGGCAAAGGATATTTGGAAGCCCATAGAGCTATGGTGAAAAAGGAAATATCTTCCGTTCAAAACTGGAAAGAAGCTTTCTGAGAAACTACTCTGTGTTCTAATAATTCATCTCACAGAGTTACATATTTCCCTTCAAGAAGCCTTTCGCTAAGGCTGTTCTTGTGGAATTGGCAAAGGATATTTGGAAGCCCATAGAGGGCTATGGTGAAAAGGAAATATCTTCCGCTCAAAACTGGAAAGAAGCTTTCTGAGAAACTGCTCTGTGTTCTGTTAATTCATCTCACAGAGTTACATCTTTCCTTCAAGAAGCCTTTCGCTAAGGCTGTTCTTGTGGAATTGGCAAAGGATATTTGGAAGCCCATAGAGGGCTATGGTGAAAAAGGAAATATCTTCCGCTCAAAACTGGAAAGAAGCTTTCTGAGAAACTGCTCTGTGTTCTGTTAATTCATCTCACAGAGTTACATCTTTCCCTTCAAGAAGCCTTCGCTAAGGCTGTTCTTGTGGAATTGGCAAAGGATATTTGGAAGCCCATAGGGCTATGGTGAAAAGGAAATATCTTCCGTTCAAAACTGGAAAGAAGCTTTCTGAGAAGCTGCTCTGTGTTCTGTTAATTCATCTCACAGAGTTACATCTTTCCTTCAAGAAGCCTTTCGCTAAGGCTGTTCTTCTGTAATTGGCAAAGTGATATTTGGAAGCCCATAGAGGGCTATGGTGAAAAGGAAATATCTTCCGTTCAAAACTGGAAAGAAGCTTTCTGAGAAACTGCTCTGTGTTCTGTTAATTCATCTCACAGAGTTACATCTTTCCCTTCAAAGCCTTTCGCTAAGGCTGTTCTTGTGGAATTGGCAAAGGATATTTGGAATCTGTTAATTCATCTCACAGAGTTACATCTTTCCTTCAAGAAGCCTTTCGCTAAGGCTGTTCTTGTGGAATTGGCAAAGGATATTTGGAAGCCCATAGAGGCTATGGTGAAAAAGGAAATATCTTCCGCTCAAAACTGGAAAGAAGCTTGAGAAACTGCTCTGTGTTCTGTTAATTCATCTCACAGAGTTACATCTTTCCTTCAAGAAGCCTTTCGCTAAGGCTGTTCTTCTGTAATTGGCAAAGGATATTTGAAGCCCATAGAGGGCTATGGTGAAAAGGAAATATCTTCCGCTCAAAACTGGAAAGAAGCTTTCTGAGAAACTGCTCTGTGTTCTGTTAATTCATCTCACAGAGTTACATCTTTCCTTCAAGAAGCCTTTCGCTAAGGCTGTTCTTGTGGAATTGGCAAAGGATATTTGGAAGCCCATAGAGGGCTATGGTGAAAAGGAAATATCTTCCGCTCAAAACTGGAAAGAAGCTTTCTGAGAAACTGCTCTGTGTTCTGTTAATTCATCTCACAGAGTTACATCTTTCCTTCAAGAAGCCTTTCGCTAAGGCTGTTCTTGTGGAATTGGCAAAGGATATTTGGAAGCCCATAGAGGG